>JAVKPL010001069.1:0-16124 GCA_032173675.1 Gastrolobium villosum
AAATGCCGCTGTTTTTATGCATAAAAAGCCACTGTTTTAGCCATCATATGCCACTGTTTTTATGCATAATGTGCCACTGTTTTAGTCATCATATGCCACTGTTTTTATGCATAATATGCCACTGTTTTTATGCATAATGTGCCACTGTTTTAGTCATCATATGCCACTGTTTTTATGCATAATATGCCACTGTTTTTATGCATAATATGCCACTGTTTTAGTCATCATATGCCACTGTTTATATGCATAAAATGCCACTGTTTTTATGCATCAAATGGCACTGTTTAGTCCAAAATATGCCACTGTTTCAATGCCCAAAAACCAAGATTTATGCCACTGTTTTGGAAGTGCAAAGTGCCACTGTTTCTGTTTTAAAAACGTCACTGTTTCTGTTTAAAACGTCACTGTTTTGCTGCTGTATGCTCACTGTTTTGCTGCTGTAAATGCTCACTGTTTTGCTGCTGTATGTTCACTGTTTTGCTGCTGTAAACGCTGCTGTAAACGCTGCTGTATGTTCACTGTTTTGCTGCTGTAAACACTGCTGTATGCTCACTGTTTTGCTGCTGTATGCTCACTGTTTTGCTGCTGTAAATGTTCACTGTTTTGCTGCTGTAAACACTGCTGTATGCTCACTGTTTTACTACTGTAAGCCACTGCTGTATGCTCTCTGTTCTGCTGTAAATAGCCACTGTAAATGATTAGTTTTAATTGATTTAGGTGCGCTTAAGAAGTGAGAATATTTCGCTGCCGTGGGTAATATTTAAGGAAAGCTAAGGTAAGTGTCAGGCGATGATGCCTAATGTAACTATTGACTACTGGTATAGAATTGTGACATGATGCTCCATATGCCGTAAAAATATTATGTTCCATTATAATGAAAGGAAACTGCCAAAAATGTGCCGTGATGGCTATATGACTATGAGGTAAAGACGTTATGTGGCAGCATAACGCATATGAAAGGTATATAAGCATGCAATCTTACATCATACCGCATTTTTACGCCTTGTGTGTGAAAGCATAGCATGACATGCATGTAACAAGATCATATAGGCCTTGTTCTAGAATAGTTATGTACAGGACCATGTGTTTGAGCAAGCATCATGTAGGCATCCCCAAGGTACCGGGGTATGGGACACTTGGCATCAGTCCGCATAGGCCCACAGATGGAATCCACATGGAGCTCAGGTGCCAAGGGTATATTTGATTCCACTGTGAAGTGCGCGCACGACGGTGCTAAAAGCGCAAAGGAAAGGCGTTATATACGCAATATATGAATATGATAAAAAGGAAAAGGAACAAGGATATGTTGAAGTGACTGTTTATGATTTTGTGCCTAGTTAATATTGTTATATTACTGGTTTTATTGCCACACTACTGGGATTATTCTCACCCCTTCGGGGCTGCTATTTTCCTAAATGGCAGGAGGACATAAAAGCACATGAAGACGTGATATTTTGCTGATGATTGCTGATGCGTGGATTATCAGTGTTGCTGTTTGTTTTAAATGGATAACTGTAATGATTAATGTTTTGGTACTTTTGGATGACTGTAGTCTTGATCATATTTATGTTAACTGGAACTTTATGAACAATGGCTATTTTGGAAAAACCTTTGTGAAAAGAATTTAAGTGTTGAAAATTTTTATTCGGATTTGTATACTGCTTTGTTAGCTCATGTGACGTTAACGACTCTAATTCCGCTTAGCAAACGACTCTCTTGGATGCATACAAGGGAGGGCGTTACACTAATTGGTATCAGAGCAGTTTGGTCCATGGATTTGCTTGTGATTGATTGAATTGATTGTTGTTTGTGTTTATCTGCTGATTGACTGCCTAAATGTGCTATAGTTTAAGTATATATTGACTAGGATAGTTAGATTGTTTAGACTAGTCTGGGATAAGACACGGATGCATAGCTAACTTGTCCGAATTGAACTCGAGTACCTACTTGGGACTGCTGCCATGAATAACTTGCGGTGAGCCTGATCAACTCATTTCCTGATATTGTGAGTGCAGAATCATGGCGGGTGGTCGCGGTTCAACTCGGGGAAGGACTGGCGATGCGGAAGAGGATCTTATCACCACCATTGGGGGACTGGCAACGTTTATCCAGAATATGAGCCAAGAATGGCGCGACCATAGGCAACAGAATCAGAACCAACCCCCACTGCATGAAAATGCAGAAGAAATTGCCCGTCGGAGGTTGAAAGACTTCCGCAACTTCCAACCACCTACCTTTGAGGGTGAAGACAACCCTGAGGCTGCAGCAAAGTGGCTGCAGATGATCGAGCATATTTTCGAACGCATGGCATGCCCGGAAGCGCAGAAGACTGATTACGCGTCGTACCAGCTGATGGGAGAAGCTTTAACATGGTGGACTGGTGCGAGGGCTCTGCTGAGAGCTCAGGACGTGGAACTAACATGGGCCGTGTTCAGACAAGTATTTCTGGATAAGTATTTTCCTAAGGCAATGCGAAGGATGAAGCACACTGAACTGCTGTCGCTCAGGCAGGGTAACATGACGGTTAATGAGTATATCGCAAAGTTTGGGCAGCTGATCGAGTACGCCAACTTTGACCGGAACATTTATGATGAAGAATGGCAGGTGGAGAAGTTCGAGAGCGGACTGCATCCGGAAATCCGCAAGCTCATCTTGACGACGGCTAATCGTACACTTCCGGAACTCATCAACCAGAGTCGTCAGGCAGAAGGAATCATTCTGGAGGCCAAGAACTTGAACAAGCCACCACCACAATTCCACGGAGGAAATCGAGCAGGCAGATTCTTCAGGGCGGCACCTGGTAGGGGTCGAGGCAGAGGTACGCCGTTGCAGGCGCGGCCTGGAAATTTTAAGAGAAACTTTACGGTGGGTCAATCGTCGACTGGACGTCAGGGCGCGACTGTTTGTGCCACATGTGGAAAGAATCACTTTGGAGTCTGTCGCAAGAACAACAATGCATGCTTCAGATGCGGCCAGCAAGGTCATTTTGCTTACAAATGCCCCCAGAACGCTGATCAACAGCCTCCGCAAGCTCGGGTGTTCACATTGGATGCAAATGAAGCGCAGAAGTTTCCCAACCTGATCAAAGGTAATGTCACTTTGAATGGTCACCCAATTTCTGTTATCTTTGATTCTGGAGCGTCTGGTTCTTTTATGGCAAAGCATACTGCATTGAGAATAGGCATCACCCCAACCCCGTTACCTTATGAGTTACACATCAGCACACCTACTGGAGGATCGTGCACGGCCTCAGAGATCTGCAGAGGTGTTACCTTGCAGTACGAAGGGAACACGTATACAGTTAATTTGGTGGTCCTGCCGGTATTCAACTTCGATGTGATTATCGGTATGGACTGGTTGACGGAAAACGGGATAACCTTGGATTGTCGAGCGGGGAAAGTCATTGTTCCTGCAAAGGATGGTAATTTTCAACCTTTCTCTCTCATTTCCTTATTGCAAGTTAGAAAAGAGCTCCGCAAGGGAGCAGCAGGGTATCTTTTGTCGATCGAGGCTGAGACCTCGATTGACAAACAAATTCAGGATGTACCGGTAGTTAGAGAATTCGAGGAGGTATTCCCGGATGAAATACCTCGATTGCCTCCTCATAGGGAAATAGAATTTTCGATCGAACTTGTTCCTGGAGTTGGACCAATCTCCATTGCCCCGTATCGTATGGCGCCGTTGGAACTTCGCGAGTTGAAGAAGCAGATAGAAGAGCTTTTGGCAAAGGAATTTATCAGACCGAGTACTTCTCCATGGGGTGCTCCAGCTATCTTGATTAAGAAGAAGGATGGAAGTTTACGTCTGTGTGTAGATTACCGCCAGCTGAACAAAGTAACGGTGAAGAATAAGTATCCGCTACCGAGGATCGACGATTTGATGGACCAGCTGAGAGGAGCCAGAGTCTTTTCCAAGATAGACTTACGATCGGGATACCATCAGATCCGGGTCAAACCGGAGGATATTCCGAAAACCGCTTTTAGGACTCGTTATGGGCACTACGAATATCAGGTGATCCCATTCGGACTTACGAATGCTCCAGCGGTATTCATGGACTACATGAACCGCATCTTCCGCCCTTTTCTTGATCAGTTCGTTATTGTGTTTATCGACGATATCCTGATTTACTCGGCTAATGAAGAGCTGCACGCGGAACATCTGAGGATTGTCTTGCAAGTCTTGAAGGAGAAGCAGTTGTACGTGAAATGGTCGAAGTGCGAGTTTTGGCTTAAAGAGGTCCAGTTTCTGGGCCATGTCATTTCATCGGAAGGTATCGCGGTGGACCCCAGCAAAGTTGAAGCTGTCATGAATTGGGAACGACCCAAGACTGTCACCGAAGTAAGAAGTTTCTTAGGTCTGGCTGGATACTATCGAAGGTTCATCCAGAATTTCTCTCAGATAGTGCAACCCCTTACTCGTCTCACTCGGAAGGATAAGCCTTTTGAGTGGACTGAAGCCTGTGAAGAATGTTTCTTGGAGCTAAAGAGCAGATTGACGAGTGCTCCCGTACTCACGATTCCGGATCCTACTCGAAGGTTCGAAGTTTACTGCGATGCGTCGCTGAAAGGACTTGGATGCGTGTTGATGCAGGATCGTATGGCGGTAGCTTATGCATCTCGACAACTGAAGCCTCACGAAGAAAATTATCCTACGCACGATTTGGAGTTAGCAGCTATAGTGTTCGCACTTAAAATCTGGAGGCACCACTTGTATGGTTCGCAGTTTGACGTGTTCAGCGATCATAAGAGTTTGAAGTACTTGTTCGATCAGAAGGAGCTGAATATGCGGCAACGTCGGTGGATGGAATTTCTGAAGGACTACGATTTTGAACTTAAATACCACCCAGGAAAGGCAAACGTGGTAGCTGACGCCCTGAGCAGGAAGACACTGCACACTGCAACTCTGATGATAGAAGAGCTGAAATTGTTTGAGGCCTTTCGAGACTTGAACTTATCGGTAGACGAGAGAGGAAGTAGCATAAGATTGGGAAATATAAAGGTGGAGAATGAATTGATCAGTAGAATTAAGGAGGCTCAGAAGGATGAAGAGTTAGTCCGCGAGTTGGTTGGTAACCAAGAGGTAGTAAAGGATGAGAATGATGTCTGGAGATTCCAAGGACGGCTGGTTGTGCCGAATGAAGAGTTGAAACAAGAAGTTTTACAGGAGGCTCACAAGGGTAAGTATGCAGTTCATCCTGGATCCACGAAGATGTACCATGATTTGAAGACCTCGTTTTGGTGGCCGGGTATGAAGCGTGATATTGCGGAGTATGTATCTCGATGCTTAACTTGTCAGAAGGTGAAGTACGAACATCAGAAACCGTCGGGACTCCTTCAACCTTTGGAGATTCCCGAATGGAAGTGGGACAGTATTTCGATGGATTTTGTAGTTGGACTTCCTCGGACGCGAGAAGGATATGATTCTATCTGGGTGATTGTCGATCGTTTAACGAAGTCAGCTCATTTCTTGCGTGTTAGAACCACATATGATACAGAGAGGCTTGCTAGAATTTATCTGCAGGAGATTGTGAAGCTGCACGGAGTTCCTACGAGTATTGTCAGTGATCGTGATCCCAAGTTTACATCTAAGTTTTGGGAATCCTTTCAAAGAGCATTAGGGACCCAATTGAGGTTGAGTACTGCTTATCATCCGCAGACCGATGGACAGACGGAACGCACCATTCAAGCCTTAGAGGACATGTTGCGAGCATGTGTTTTGGAGTTAGGAGGCAGCTGGGATAGCTATCTTTCTTTGATTGAATTTGCTTACAACAACAGTTACCACTCCAGTATTCAGATGGCACCGTACGAAGCTTTGTATGGGAGGAAATGTAGATCCCCTTTATGTTGGACTGAAGTGGGCGAGCGAAGTATGTTAGGACCTGATCTAATTCAAGAGACATCCGAACAAGTAAAGAAGATTCGGGAGAATATGCAGCGGGCTCAGGCCAGACAGAAGAGTTATTACGACAAGCGTCATAAGCCTCTATCTTTCGAAGTCGGAGACCATGTATTTTTGAGAATCACACCTACATCGGGACTCGGAAGGAGAATGGGAGTAAAGAAGTTAAGTCCACGGTACTTAGGACCGTATCTGATTATGGACCGGATTGGAGAGTCTGCATACCGGTTGGCCTTACCACCCAATTTGTCAGGAATTCACAATGTATTTCATGTGTCACAGCTACGGAGGTATCTCTCTGATCCATCTCACGTGTTACGGCCGGAAGAAGTGGAACTCAAAGAAAATCTGACTTATCAAGTGCAACCGTTCCAAATTCTTGAAAGATCCGTCAAGCGACTCCGTTCTAAAGAGATTCCTTTGGTGAAGGTATTATGGAACAACAGATCGGCAGCTGAAGCCACTTGGGAGCGCGAGGACGACGTTCAGAAACGCTATCCAGAACTGTTTAGCTCTTAAGTAAGTTTATTTTGCGGACAAAATTCCTATTTGGTGGGGAGAGTGTAACATCCCGCATAATTAGTAAAATACATAGGTACTATATGCTATATGTACATGTGTAGAATTCGGATGTATGGTTTATGTGGAATGGCTTGTGAATTGGTTGACCTTTACCCTTGGATAAGACTAAGGTAATTAATTAAATTGAATCATAGGAAGATACATATGTAGACATGTGAATTTAATCTTATGAGTAATGTGAGTGTGTGTTAGAAGACATTAGTGTTTGGTTGTGGGCTTGAGTGTGTGTGGACTTGTTGCTTTCGGACTTGTGTGTTTGGATCCTTTGTGTGTGTGGCCAATGGCCCAAGAATGGCTCTTGGATCAAGCTAATTCAGCCCAAAGTTATAACCATTCTCTTATCCCCTAAGCCTTGCCCAATTAGGGTGTCTTGTGCATCAAGGAACAACCACTTGGCTTAATGTTTTTCCTTCTCATTTTGCGCACAAGTAAGGGTGATTTAGGACCTTGAAATCTGCCATTTTACCTTGTTAAAACCGCCACCCCACCTTGCTTAAGCATAACTTGATTTCAATTGTATTGCATGGAAGACACATGGACCTTTGAGCATGATTTTAGGCTGCATACTCCTTCATTTAGGCGCACATAGAGGGGCTTTGGATGCAGATTTTTCTTATGACACAAACTGCCTAACTTGTTGACTTGGAGAACCCTCTTACACTTCCATCATTAGACTGCATTGTGCAGATTTTTTTTGGCAAGCTTTTGCAGCCATCATGAGTCAAACCTCCTCCTCCTTCCACATGCATCATTAGTGAGATTTGGGACTGCATTCTCATCATTTTTGCGCAGAAGACAGCTCCAAAAATCAGAATCCTTGGCTGCCACAAAGCTCTCTTGCTTGTGGACTTAGTGAACCTCCCTCACACCTCTCCTTGTGCGCATGGTTTAGCTTTCTATGCAGAAATTTTCTGACTTAAGGACAGCACCAAATCTGAACATATCACTCCTCCATCCTTGCATGTAAATAGAGTAGGCTAGAAGCAAACCCTTTGCTTAATTCAACCCTTGTGTGCAGCCCCACTTCTTCAAGCAATCAGATTTTTACCATGATGTTAAATCATTGCAACCTCCTCCCCTCTCCCTTTAAATTTGCGCACAAGAGGGGCTGCCCCCATTCATTTTGTGCAGCCAACTCCTCTTCTCCTCACTCCCTCACTCCCATAACCGAACCTACAAGCCTCCTTGGAGCTAGAAGACTTTGCTTAAGACAACTCCTTCCTTCCCTCACCTCAACCATACACCAAGCTAGTGCTAGCCTTGTTCCTCACCTTGTTGCGCATAGGACCTCTTAGGAAGTGTGGACTTGTGTGTAGTGAAGCTAGAAGGTGGTGTGATTCTTGACTTGAAGGGTGTGCTACAAGAGGTAGGCCTTGAACTTGAACTCATTCTTAGTGTAGCCATGTATGAATGCGCAAATGTCTCCTTGCATATATGTTGCTTTGGATCCTTGGTTGAGCATGATTAAAGTTTTAGTATGGAGTCATTTTAGGATGATTTGTATGCATAAAAATCTTATGGTTATGGTTAAGCTTATGCCACTATTTCTTGTATGGATGTGCCTCTGATTTGGAGAAGTAATGTGCCACTGTTTCGGTTTGATGTGCCACTGTTTTGGTAGATAAAATGCCACCGTTTCGGTTCCTCAAAATCACATTAAAATGCCACTGTTTTGAAGATGTATGCCACTGTTTCGGTTCATCAATATCACCATTATATGCCACTGTTTCTGCACCTAAAAGCCACTGTTTCTGCACCTAAAAGCCACTGTTTCTGCACATTAGATGCCACTGTTTCTGCACCTAAAAGCCACTGTTTCTGCACTTAAAAGCCACTGTTTCTGCACATGATATGCCACTGTTTTAGTGCTCCTTAAGCCACTGTTTTATGCATGAAAAGCCACTGTTTTACTCATCAAATGCCACTGTTTCCATGCTTAAAATGCCACTGTTTTAGCCATGAAATGCCACTGTTTCCATGCTTAAAATGCCACTGTTTTTATGCATAAAAAGCCACTGTTTTAGCCATCATATGCCACTGTTTTTATGCATAATGTGCCACTGTTTTAGTCATCATATGCCACTGTTTTTATGCATAATATGCCACTGTTTTTATGCATAATGTGCCACTGTTTTAGTCATCATATGCCACTGTTTTTATGCATAATATGCCACTGTTTTTATGCATAATATGCCACTGTTTTAGTCATCATATGCCACTGTTTATATGCATAAAATGCCACTGTTTTTATGCATCAAATGCCACTGTTTAGTCCATAATATGCCACTGTTTCAATGCCCAAAAACCAAGATTTATGCCACTGTTTTGGAAGTGCAAAGTGCCACTGTTTCTGTTTTAAAAACGTCACTGTTTCTGTTTAAAACGTCACTGTTTTGCTGCTGTATGCTCACTGTTTTGCTGCTGTATGCTCACTGTTTTGCGGCTGTAAATGCTCACTGTTTTGCTGCTGTAAACGCTGCTGTATGTTCACTGTTTTGCTGCTGTAAACACTGCTGAATGCTCACTGTTTTGCTGCTGTATGCTCACTGTTTTGCTGCTGTAAATGTTCACTGTTTTGCTGCTGTAAACACTGCTGTATGCTCACTGTTTTACTACTGTAAGCCACTGCTGTATGCTCTCTGTTCTGCTGTAAATAGCCACTGTAAATGATTAGTTTTAATTGATTTAGGTGCGCTTAAGAAGTGAGAATATTTCGCTGCCGTTGGTAATATTTAAGGAAAGCTAAGGTAAGTGTCAGGCGATGATGCCTAATGTAACTATTGACTACTGGTATAGAATTGTGACATGATGCTCCATATGCCGTAAAAATATTATGTTCCATTATAATGAAAGGAAACTGCCAAAAATGTGCCGTGATGGCTATATGACTATGAGGTAAAGACGTTATGTGGCAGCATAACGCATATGAAAGGTATATAAGCATGCATCTTACATTATACCGCATTTTTACGCTTTGTGTGTGAAAGCATAGCATGACATGCATGTAACAAGATCATATAGGCCTTGTTGTAGAATAGTTATGTACAGGACCATGTGTTTGAGCAAGCATCATGTAGGCATCCCCAAGGTACCGGGGTATGGGACACTTGGCATCAGTCCGCATAGGCCCACAGATGGAATCCACATGGAGCTCAGGTGCCAAGGGTATATTTGATTCCACTGTGAAGTGCGCGCACGACGGTGCTAAAAGCGCAAAGGAAAGGCGTTATATACGCAATATATGAATATGATAAAAAGGAAAAGGAACAAGGATATGTTGAAGTGACTGTTTATGATTTTGTGCCTAGTTAATATTGTTATATTATTGGTTTTATTGCCACACTACTGGGATTATTCTCACCCCTTCGGGGCTGCTATTTTTCCAAAATGGCAGGAGGACGCATAAAAGCACATGAAGACGTGATATTTTGCTGTTGATTGCTGATGCGTGGATTATCAGTGTTGCTGTTTGTTTTAAATGGATAACTGTAATGACTAATGTTTTGGTACTATTTGGATGACTGTAGTTTTATCATGATTATGTTAACTTGAACTTTTGTTAACAATGAATATTTTGTAAAACCTTTATGAAAATAATTTAAGTGTTGAAAATTTTTATAGGGTTTTGTTTGCTGCTTTTTTAGCTCATGTGACTTTAACGACTCTAATTCCGCTTAGGTTAATGGGAAGATAACCGAGACGAAGGGAAATACATACGGCAACCAAATATGTGCAATAAACGATCTCTGGGGCAACAAAGCATTGCTAGTGCTGTGTTGTCATTAATTGGGTTGTGGGCTTGTTGGGCCCAAGCCCAGTTATGTCAGAAGCTAGGTTACACCTTGTAGGCTTTAAAGATTGGGCCTAATAATGGTTGGCGTTGGAAGCCCACAATTTGAATAATTCAAATATTTGAATTTTGAATTTGAAATTTGAATTTTGAAATTGGAATTTAGAATTTGAATTTCGAAATTCGAATTTTGAATTTGAAATTTGAAATTTGAATTTTGAAATTTGAATTTGGATTTGAATTTTGAAATTCGAATTTTGAATTTGAAATTTGAAATTTGAAATTTTGAATTTTGAATTTTGAATTTGAACGTTTGAATTCAAGTGTTTGAATTCGAATTTGAATTGGTTTTGAAAAGTTGTTTCATAACAAAAGGATAAGACAGGATCTTATACTTCCTTGGCTGTTTGGTGCGCAAGTTTAAGTGATAAGAATGTCATCTTATCACTTAAAACAAACCTCCATTCAGATTTGGTGGTTGAGGGAATCAGTGGGTGAGTTGATTCAAATTTTGAATGCAACTACTCAATATATTTGGACCCTTTCTAGGGCTGAATTATGCGCATGAAAAGTATATACTATATGATAGTTTATGAATTTAAGTTTAAATTATTTTGAACTTAATTTCATGTGGATAAGATTGGAGGTTGTTGGCAAAATTTGTTTTGCAACAGCTCCACCTTATCCTCCCTAATCCATGCGCAAATTTCAAATGTTTTTGAAATTTTGTTTTCATTTTGAATGATTTAAAATCCTTCCTCCTCTCCAAGTGTGCGCATGACTTGTTCCTCACCTTAGGGTTTTGTGAAAACCTAGCCAACTCTCCTCCATCTATGCACCATTCTGTAGGGTAGCTCACTACACCTTTCCAAACAGAATACCTAGCCTCCACCTTCACCACTTGTGCGCATAGCAAGCCTCACTGTGGTGTTCATCTGGTGGCTTTCAAGAAAGGGTTCTTGCATCATTGACGAACGGTGGTGTGGATCACCATTAGAGGGTTTGAACCCTTCAAGCCTGACATCTGATCTCCCTGACTGATCAGGCCAAAAACAAGGTAACATCATGCTGTCTTAAAGCATGAACCTATGTGTGCATGTATGTTCCGCAGTAAAATTTTTGTTTTACACCTTACATGCATCGGCCTTCAAAGGCGAGTTTACTTTCACCCTCCATGGTGTGAGGTGAGGATTTGATGTTTTCGCGTTTTGACGTATTTTGACTGAAACTGACGGATATACATGGTTATATTGGTTGTCGTACGTGGATTTAAAACCGGAACAGTGAAACAGTGGATTGCCCGTGGTCCTGGACCAAGTGGATTGATGTAAGTGATGTGATTTACACATGCTATTTTGAAATTCATGAGTGGTTAAAGTTCTAAGTGTGTGGAATTGTCCTCTGTGTAGGCGTTCCCTGTGAATCAAGCTGTAAGTGGAGTTCTGCGGAGCTCAGTGGAAGGAAAAAGAAAGGTAACCTCTTGGTACTGGGGCTTGTTCCCCTTTTGTGTTCCACCTTGCTAGTTGATGGCAATGGTAGGAAGTGTGTATGAGTAGTGTAGAACAGCATGAGCATGCATGTGCATTATCACAGTGGGTACTTATGTACCAGATCTCTGGCCAGTAGATATTTTTAGCCTTCGGGCAAGTGTTTCCGAACTGCCACTGGATAGGTCTCTGAGAGGGAGTTCCAGTTGACCCAGGGTCGTGGTGTGTTATCCGGATAGGAGCACACTAGGTAGTCTCGGGTGTATATGGTTGGAAGGGGTACCTTGGTGGGTTGTTCTCTGAACACGCCAGGGGTAGTACCCATAGGCGTATAGCCGAGGACATGGCGTGGTATTGGTAGCTACCATCCCGCATGTCGTAGTTGTTCTGATATATTCCCCCTTTCTCTAAATCCCTTGCTTTATCCCGTTTTATAACAGTGGTGTTGTTTTTATATTATTGATATACATCGAAGTGAACCATTGGGCGGAGTTTTCTCTAGAACCTCTTGGTTACTAAGATATATCCGTATATCTCACCCCGTCTCGGGGCACTTATTTCAGGGTGTACCTGTGGATATGGAGCAGCGGGCAAGAAGCCCGCATGATGATGAGTGGAGTAGTGATGCATGCTTTGTTTCAGTGTATCATACATGTCATTTTGGTTTATGGATTTATTTGGCAAGTGAAGTTGTAATATGTAAACATTTGTAGTTTAAAGTTAAAGTTGTAAATGTAAATGTAATCCAGTTTGGTAAATGTATTATGGATGTATGTAATATGGTGGAAGGGCCTTAGACCTATTTTAGGTTTATGATTAACCGTATTATGTTTTATGCATGAAATTGAAAGTTAGTGATTGAAACTATAAAGGATTTGAAAGTAAACTGTTTATGTTTTAAGTGTATATTGGATTGGGTTGTAAGTGCCCCAAGGCGTTGTTGGTCCTTGTGCGTGCCACCCATTGGATTTTGCTGGATTTCAGGTGTATTAGTAGTGTTAAACAGCTTATGCAAATTTGGGGATTTTAGGAAATACAAAGGAAACTCTGGCGAAATTTCTATAGAATTGGCAGTTTTTGGGTGAACTTCGGGAGAGCATATCTCTCTCCATAGTGGTCCGATTGGGACGTGCCATACGCCATTTTGAAGTTTAAGATGTCCCCTACGTTGTGTCAAAATCCTAGGATCATTGGTGGTTTGCGCAGCCCTGGGTGGCTGAAAACACGAACTGCCCTGTTCTGGCCTGTTTTAGTGGGCAGATCTGGGGCAGTTTAGGGAAATTAATTCCCGCTTCGTTACTTGGTTAAATTAAGCATTCGATATATCAAATCGAAGTTTGAGGTGTATAGTTTATGGTGTAAAAATTTGAGAGATAGTGGCCTATGCGGTTAGGTGCAGTTTATTCCGTGAAGATTGGAGGATTTAGGCTGTTTTGGAGTTGGTTGGCAATGTTGTTGGTCCAACTTCAAACGGCGATAACCGGAGCTCACGAGCTCGGAATCGAGTGTGTGATAGCTTGTTAGAAAGCTAAGTGAATAAGGAAAAAAGATAACCTAGATTTTAAGTTTGGATTTTTATTTTGTGTTCGTAGAAAAACAAATTAGCAAATTCGGTTAAGTGGTAAAAACGTAAAAAGTGAGGAATTGGCTAAGTGGGTTTATGGGAACCCCTTAGTATCTAGTATGTGATAAAATAAAGTGTATAAATAGTTAAGAAAGTCTTCCGCTAGTGTTTCAGTTACGATCACAGCTTTTTATTATTACGCTTTTTTATACTTTTACTGTTCGCGTAATAATCGGAAAAAGTTTATTCTCATTTTTTATAAATGAATTGCTGTGATTGTAATTGCGCTTAATATCATAATTAATGTTAACAATACCGGTGTACAACGGGCTGTTACATTTTATGGTATCAGAGCAGTTTTGTTAGGGAACTCTGATAAAATATATATAGATGTGTTATGTGCTGCATAGTTGTATGTAGATTCTTATCGATTACTGTATATGTAATTCCTTAGCGTGGGTCTGATCAACCCATTCCTTTGTGTTACATGTGTGGTCATCGTAAGAAGCCTGCGTAGTAACCTTGAAGCACCGAGTGTGAGTCTTTAGCCTGATGTTGTGGCTGCAGTGTTAACTGCTCCATGGACAGAGGACGACAGTAAGTCAAGTATGAATATTAGAAGGCATAAAAAGAACAGACATAAATATTATATCTGACTTCGATGAAAGTCAAAAGAAAAGTGTATTATAAGCAACAGTGGTGTACAATTTATGATATGTACAATATGAGCATAGATGGACTTTGCAGTACTATGAAAAATAAACATATAACAGAGATGAGCTTTTGAGATTGGTGAAATTCCAAGTATATGTGTAGTATAGTAAGACAATTATGTACAAGTGGTCTTGGTGAATAGACTTCATCAAGGCGAGAGGTTTTGAACCTGAAGAATTATTGAGAAAAGGGAACATATATGCGTATGTGTGAGTTAAACACGTCATGTTTGATTAGCGGTTATGAGACCAGGACAAGTGCGGTGCACTTGAATGAATTGGGATGGTTCAAGCAGAGAAACAAATAGAATATATGATGAGTAATCCTACGAGGTTTGACCACGTGAAAGTATGATGCTGGTAGATTGGTAATGTGAGAGATATTGAAATATGGGAGTGAATTCCATAAAGAGATAGTGTTGGCTAAACACAAGTGAGGTGAACTAATTATGTGTATATTATTATGTGGAGTGTGTATAAGGAAAAGTGAAGGAATCGCCATGGATGGCACAAGATATATGTACCATGAAGATACTATTGCAGATAGTGGAGGTCGACTCAGATTGGCAGACGTATCAGTGATAAAGGAATAGGATGGTTGAGATGTGCAGTAATTTGTACGAAAGTAATGAGAATTGTAAAGAAATTACGATCTTGTGGCATATGTGTATGTACTACTCATAGTAGTGCGCTTATGAAAATATTGGTATTCGATACGAAGTGATAGACGGAGTAAAGGTATTTACAAGGTAAAGAGACAATCTACAACCACCAAGGGTGGAAGTGATCAGGAAAATTGATGAGTTGCTCTACAGTATTGAGCGCATGCTATGTGAGCCGTAGCAGGCAATGGACTAGAACGATGGCATGATTTTGTGAGTTATTATTGTATAACAATAAGGTGAGATGATATGATTAGAGAATGAGCTAAGGTACAACCTAATGTGAAACCGAGTGGTTAGTGTGTGAACTAAGTGCAATAAAGTGTGAAATTAAGTGGTTAACGAAAGAACTGATGTGTAAAGTGTGCAGAGAGTGTGGAATTATGTGGTCAGCAAAAGAGTTAATGTGTAATGTCAAGATGAAAATGATAAGATTAGTTAGTGAGCTAAGGTATAATTGTCAGTGCAAAGACGGACGAGCAGTTTTAAGTGCAAGAATGATGTAGAATTTTAGTGCAAGGATTAATGTAAATTTCAGTGCAAGGATTGAGGTGAAGTAGTTCTCTGTGATTCGACGTAAATGATTGGAAGATCCCTGTGTGATGGGAAATATGAAACTTATACTAAGAGATATGAGATGTGTATAGAACTTTGAGAAAATTTAGGAATTATGGATTAGAGATTATGTTATGAACCATGGCAAGTGATTAGTCAAAGTAAAAGAGTAAACAATCTGTGAGAAGAATAAGCAAGGAAGAGATAATGGACTATGGACTGAACGGTAACAAGACAGAAGGAACTCTTACGAGTTAGAAAACGTGTACGAAATTACGAAGAGAATGTGGATTATTATAATAGTGACTATGTTATAAACCAGGTCAGAGGGGTAACCGAAACGAAAGTAAACTACCAGTGAGAAGAATGACACGAGAGAGTAAGAAGAATTAACTTATATGTAACAGGTGTATATTATACCACTACTACTAAGATTATGGGGGCAGCCCATGTGGTAATACAAAATAGTTTGGATGTTATATATAGAGGTGATACAGACACCAAATGGACCGGGTCCATGTGTGATATGGAGTGTACGGAGTACCAGTTTTGCCGTCATATACAGATATATTATGAGTATAAATTTCTCTGTGCACTGGGTGCAGGTAATATGAATTGATAGTAGGAAGATCTCAGTGGGGCCTATGTGTCAGGAGCGTGTAGCTATCTCTGTACGGGTGAATGTTGTTACCCACTGTATTGGGAGAGTTTTTCCATATGGGTAACGCAAGATGCGAGGTCATATATTTGTAAATGGACAATAGTATGTCAGATTTGGATATAAGAGTTGTGGATTAGTGTGTAAGAATTTCAAAGTGTCCTTCTAGGGAGGCTAGTGATGATCAAGATTTCAAGTTAAAACAGTAAATT
>JAVKPL010001070.1:0-16273 GCA_032173675.1 Gastrolobium villosum
GTGTGTCATTTAAAATAATGTAAATCGTGTCATTTTAAATGAGAGAAAGAGATAGATCATGAGAGAAGATAGTAGACATGGTAGTTAAAATCGGAATTTTAACTAAAATCGAAAGGAAGATAAAAAATCGTAAAACATAAAATACTAACATTAAAAAAATCGTAAAAGCGTTTGGAATTTTGATGGAATCGTTTTGATTGAAAAAAATCGTAAAATCGCAGATTTAAATCGGGATTTTAACTACCATGAGTAGTGGACAAAAAAATAAAATGTGTGGGTTCTCATCTCTTTACGAGTATAAAATGACACAAGTTATATCATCTAAATGGACAAACAATTTTTTCCATTTTAAATGACATAAATTATATTATTTCATAAATATAAAAGAAATGTGGATCCCATTGAAACCAATAAAAATAAAAATAAAGGTGTGAATTTCATCTTTTTATATCTATGAAATAATATAACATGTATTGTTTAAAATGATATATATTTTTCGGATAAACTAATGGTGACGGAAAAAATGGGTTTTGAATGAGTAATACCTCTTATATAGAACTGACAAAACAACTTCAATTCAGGTGGTGGCTCATTTTATTTTATTTTTGGTAAGCAGGTGGTGGCTCATTTAACGTAATTTATAAAGGGTTTTATAATTATCATTTAACATGATAATTAAAATTTTCCTACACACCTTTCGATTTCTGTGCTGACATGGGTCCTACATACAATTTCTTCTAACACATGGGTCTCACATGTTTTTTATATCTGCAACATGAGATTTCAATTCTCCTTTAACATAAGAATTATAAAACCCATTTATAAATGGTGGTTGGGTTGTGATTTTTAACCTGTCAATTCATTCCTCAAGTATAAAGACAAATCAAAATGGGTAATTAAAGTTTAATTAATGATAGTTTTACCTTCTTTAATTTTCATTGGTACCTTTTATATATGGGTTTATCATCTATTATTTAACATGATCATAAAATTTTTTCTACACACAATATTTTGTGGGATCCGCAGCAAAAGTAAAAATAAAAAATTTCGGCACGCAAAATGAATCTCTATAACATAACACAATTACTTTTCCTATAACATAATTCTTATAAAACCCTATATATATATATAGGGAGTATATATTTAAAAAAAAAATCCATATTTTTAATATGTTGATAGACATACGGGACTGGAGAAATTAAATTATTTTAATTCGAGATAGAGATGAAATGGAGCGGACAATTTACTCATTTTACCTCCTCTATGTGACATACTCTCATCTGAAGTGAAGTGAGAAAATTCATTTTCAAATGAAATCACTTATGCGTTATGACGATAACCCTGACGACGTAAAGAATAGGGAATTAGGGACGCGGCTGATGAGTACCATGTTACGGCTCTTATGTGGGTCCTTCAAATAAGTATCCGTTTTTGCTACTTCTAATGACAAAAGGACAAAATGACAACGATTTCAGTTCTGAATATTTTAGAAACAATATTTAATAATACCAAATCACTTTATGTCTGATTTATTGCACTTTTGAATTAGGTATCATTTACTAAAAAAGTTTATAAATCAAATAAAATTATTAAGCAAAAAGCCAAAAAATTTATAAAATTATTAAGCAAAAAGCCAAAAAGTATATATTGATGATGTTAAAAAGTTTAAACAATTTTTTAGGTAAATAAAATAAGTACTGAATACTAGTTGCACTTTTGACACTTGTTAACAAATCGTATTCTTTTTTTAACTTTTATAAATTATACTTGAAAAGCGTTAAAATTGTTCCATCATCACTCCAAAATTAAAATTCAGGAAATAATTGTTCCTTATATTTCAAATGGGAAAAAATCATTTGGAAATAAAAATTATTCAAATCTTACCACTTAAACTATTACATATATATTATTAAAATTAGAAAACAATTAAATTAATTAAATTCTTAGTAAAAACTTTAACAAAGCTTTAGAAACCAGATTAATAGAGATCTATTTTAAAATAATACTAACTCAAAAAATTTATGTTTTCAAATAAATTAGTTTATAATTTAGGACTTGTTAAATAAAGAACTTTATTTATAACTTAAATTAACTTCTAAATTATATGGTTCCAAATTGGATCTTATTTAATTTTTGCTTTCGTTGGTGTATATTATGTCTACTCCTTTTGACGCTCCAACTTTACTTCCAAAGAAAATACGTATTGTTTTTTATCAGCCTCTTCTTGAAAATGACATACTAAAATAAAAGGAATCGAACTTCAAAAGCATGTTTTCCACTGCAACATCATCCGTTTACCAAACAAAAAACAAAAAACAATTGTAAGCTAACTGGCTAATTAATTCCATGCTGTTAAGTCAACAACGGAGGTAAATGAACTCCACTGTTCATGCATCATGCATGACAATATAATGAGGTAGCCGTAGCTGCAGTTCTGACAGTTACATGAAGAAAGATAGTGGGGGTTCTAATAATAATAACGAAAAACAAGAACAAACATGGAAACAGTCATCAAAATTTCATTTTTTGATAAAATTTTTATATAAATGTCATGCGAATAGTATTTTTTATCAGACTATCACGTTGTATAATACGACTGGTAGCGAATTACATTCGTCAATGATTTCATGACACGTGGCCATATTGCAGACCAAATTCCCTACTACTGGTAACGAATTATGACATATCAACTTTTTCATGCGAAAGTGTGCCACGTGTCACAAAATTATTGACGAACGTAATTCGCTACCAGTTATAGCGAATTACGCCACGTGGCAGTTTGGTAAAAAGTACTGTTCGTGTGCCATTTGGGTAAAATTTTTGCCCAAAAGGGACATTTGGGTCACTGTTCCACCAAACACGTAATATATATTTTTTGGCTAACCAAACATCTAATATGTATATTTTCACTAACCAAACAATGTATGTTCCTATTTTCTGGCTCTTTGACCCATTTGGGGTTTTTACCCCTTTAATTTATCAATTTGGTACTTGGTTCACAGTATTTACCAATGGAGGTCATTTAGTGAGCGAGGGGGACCCAACGTCACTGAGTGCTGCTACCCTGCCCCCGCGTCACTCACATTCTTTTTTTTTTCAATTGAGTGACGCCCCTACCCTGGGGCATTCACAGGATCGTGCCAAGTGGCACAATCTCATTAGTCTTGGTACCGTAAAACTTCATAAAGCCATAACTTTTGACTCGGGTATCCAAATTAGATAATTTTTTATTTCACATAACTTTTCGAGATCTACGCAATGACACCTCATTTGACATATTTTATCTTCCATTAACATAATTCAAATTTGAAACATTAGTTCCACTTTTTTTTATAGATTTGAACTATGTTTGAGAGATATAAAATATGTCAAATGAGGTGTCATTACGTAGATCTCGAAAATTTATGTGAAATAAAAAAAATCATCTGATTTGGATACCCTTATCAAAAGTTACGACTTTCTGAAATTTTACGGTAACGGAACTAACGTGAAATAAACCCTTAAAATTCCTGATTTGAAAAGTGTTTGTGAAATAATGTAGGAGACTCCAACATGATCATGAAATTTGTGATAACATATTTAATAATTTTGGAGTAAAATTGATTCTACTAGTGAAACTAACATTATGTCTCATCCCAAAGTCTTTCATGATCTCCACCTTTCCAATAATTTGGTTTGATACCAATATCAATTGGATCAAGGGGAGCCTTTAACTTAGGACCACCATGAAGAGGGTAAATTAAACCAACTATAACAAGTAAATGTAATATTATATCTCAACCCAAAGATCCCTTACTGCATTGGGTTTATGAGTCCTCTCGCATCACCTTGTCGTAGTTGATCCTGGCCCAACATAGGCATCGGGTAGATCCCAGCTTGTCATAATTTATAATAACAGGAGGCAATCATTTTCGAGCCGGGAACATCGATATCATGGTGGGTTAGATCTTCCAAAGAAGTTTATTTTTATGTTTTTTGCATTCACAGGGACTTAAACTCACGACCTTGCTTAAGTAGAATCAAACATATACCACTATTTTAGGATCCCTTCTAAGCTGATTGAGAAATGTTTTAATAAAGTATTTTGTTTGGATTTCATCATTACATAATCGGATTCTATTTTCGAATATATCCAGAGGAATAAATTCCGTATCCAGAACTTTTGCCCTATTTAAAATTTCAGACATCTAGCACAACTTCATAATTCTTTTACAGCATTGGACTAAGACCATGAAAAATACATCAAGCTTAGTTCGGCTCATAAGACCGAGTTGTAAATACTTATAGTGGACACAAATGGAAGTATTGGATTTGTCAAAATCTATTAAAGCAAAACTCTCACTAGATGGCGAACAACATGATTGGTAGGGTACGAGCATCACTTCATCATTCCTTTTAATAGAGGTGGTAATATCGTTGAAGCTGACGGCCCAGGGATGGATTGAGTTACACATTTCAATCCATGAACCCGCTCCGCTTTGTTGTGGATTAAAATGGGTTGCCATCAGGCGGGGCGGGTTGGTTTGTGAGTCATTTTATTTTTACTATTAGATAGTAGGGGAAGGATATTGTGACAACCAAGTTATGTTACTACCAAGTGACTATCAATCAATCTTATCGTTAGATCAATTATCTTGATCCAATGGTTATATTTATTTTCATCTTTGTATGGTCATGATTTCCCAAATTTAATACTTTATATTTATTTTCACCTTTGTATGGTTATGATTTCCCATATCTAATGCTTTCACTTTAAATATGGGGAATCATAACCATACTAAGATGGAAATAAATATAACTGTTGGATCAAGATAATCGATCTAACGGTGAGATTGATTGGTAGTCACTTGGTAGTAACACAACTTGGTTGTCACAATATCGTTCCCCTAGATAGTATTTTATTTGTCATTAAACTTGTGATATAATATCTTTTTTTCTTAGTACTCCCTTAGAAAAATAAAGAAGAAAAACTTTATTTATGACAAAGGTTATCCATATATGGAGGAAAAATTTTTCCTAAAAAATGCCTAACTGATTATTAGTAAATAATTAGGCTTAAGATTGGAAAAAAATTAAGGAACGTGTGAAATGAAAATAAGTAATATTATAAAATTAATAAAATAGATTTTTTTAATTTTTAATTATTTTATTTTTTAGATGGGTTAACCCATCAACCAGCTATACAATGAGATAAGTTACACGTTTCAACCCATATTCAAGAAACGGGTTGGGACGGACCAACTCGTTTTTGGCGATCGAGATGAGTTGGAGCCGGATGACTCATTTTGCCACCTCTATTCCTTTATTTTCTTAGTAGATATTTATTTATTTGGAGTAGAAAAAGTGAAATTTAAGTAACATTAATCATAAATAATGCATCCTTTCGGGAATTATGAGAGTAACATATTTCATAAGATGGCCTGATAGAATGCTCGTTCACATTAAGGTTTGTTAAGCCCCGATGACCAAAAGCATTTCATGGCATACTTGGCCAATCCATACAGTTGTCTTAAACAACCCAACTTGTGAAGAGCTCTGAAGGGCACCCTTTAAATGCAGCAAACACCAGTGAGGAGATGCGCACCATTGTTGACCAAGAGAGGGAGAAGGAGACACCTTCTCAGACACGTGGGACTCTTGGGAGAGAAAGGAGACAGAAGAAGACACCTCAGTGGCTTGAGGGCTTCATAACACCAGCACGTGGCTGAGTGTGGATCAGTGGGCCGAGGAAGTGTTATTGGGCTACTGGCATTCTAAGCCCAGCCTGTAGAACCTTTTTATTAGATATTGTACATGGGCTTCTGGCATTCTAAGCCCATTTTATATTTTCTTGTCATTTACCATTCTGTTTTGCCATATAACCACAGTAGGGTCCACCAGAGGGGGTAGCAAAATTGTTGTAACCATTTTCTTCTTCATTCTCTCAAATATCTTCTGGAGTAACCGGCATACTCGGAATTGCCGTTGATAATATCAGATTTCTAGTATTTCCTTTCAGTAATTGTATCCAATTTGTAGACTCTATCAATTTGGTGCAGTTCATTGAGAGAAACTTCCACATCATACATGGCGGAGGGAACTCGTTCAGCGGTGAAAACAAATATCATGGAGGAGTGCATCACGAGGCTCACAAGACACGAGGAGCAGTTCAGTGCTCTGGGCGAATTACTCAAAGGCATGAACCTCAAACTGACTTTAATGGAAGCTAAATTAGATCAGAACAAAAAAAATAAATCTGAAGGCAAAAGTGAACAACATAATGAAGAGGGGTTGAGTACTTTTTTTTGTAATAATGCTTACAAGTCAGTCAAATTTTCGGTGCCTCGTTTTGCTGGAGGAAACCCGGAACCCTGGATCCACAAGATTCAACAATTTTATGGTTTCCACAACCTACCCGACGGTGATAAGCTCACACTGACATCCTTCCAAATGGATGACGCGGCCGAAGAATGGTTCCATTGGATGGAACGGAGTCAGAGATTAACCACTTGGAATGCGTTTGTCACAGCCTTACGATCACGATTTGGTCCTTCCAAATATCGGGATCTTAGAGGAGAGTTAGGAAGGTTAACACAGAATTCCACAGTAGAAGAATATCAAAGGAGATTTGAACAGCTATCAAATCAGATCATCGGTATAGACGATCTTACCTTACAAAGTTACTTTGAAAATGGACTCAAGACGGAGATTCGAAAAGAAGTCAGATTACATTTGCCAGAATCATTGGGAAATGCAATTGAACTGGCCAAGGTAGTTGAGGATAAGTTGAATGACCGCGCTCCAACAAGATATGGGTACCAGAAAATTACAAACACTGGTCCTGCGGTGGCGAACCAATCAGGTCTGTTACCGACTCCCTCAAAAAGTATGAACACTGCTGGATCGTCAAAGAACGTTATTCCTATTAAGCGTCTGTCAGCTGCTGAAATGATGGAGAAAAGAGAAAAATGACTCTGTTATTATTGTGATGAGAAGTTCAGCAGAAGTCATGTCTGCAAAGGAAACATGTTTCTGCTACTTGTTCAAGAAGGTGAGGAAGATGAAAAGGAGGAAGAAATTGAAGTCACCAATGAGAAGATTGGAGGTGAGGAGGAATTACCAGGCATCAGCTTGCATGCTATGGATGGGCAATATTCTTCTAGCACCTTGAGATTGAAGGGAACCATCAATAAACTTCCAGTAGGATCTACACATAATTTTGTGCAGGAAAGGATGGTAAAATTTTTGGGTTTGGAGGTGCAACCGGTTGCTCAGTTTAAGGTGCTGGTAGGGAATGAAGCTAGTTTAATGTGTAAGGGAGTTTGTCATCGGGTTGGGCTAGACTTACAAGGGCACAAATTTTCTTCTGATCTTTTTGTTCTTCCTATCCAAGGAGCAGAAGTTGTATTAGGGGTGCAGTGGTTATCTGAATTTGGTGATGTGACTACCAACTACAAACAGCTGGTCCTGAAATTTGCAAAAGAAGGCAGGATGATTGAGCTACATGGGGAACCGCGGATACAGGTGGAACCAATTGAATTACATCGGCTGAGAAGACTCAATAATTCCAATGCTGTAGCAACTTATTTTCAACTGCAGGCCGTAGAAGTGCAGCCCTCATTTGACACACATACTGGTGATCAATATCATTCATCCATGCAAGCTGTGTTGGAAGAATACGAAGATATTTTTGCTACACCCAAGCAGCTGCCACCAGCAAGATTGGAAGACCACCGAATCCATCTTGAACCTGACACCAAGGCAATAAATGTTAGACCCTACAGGTACCCTTATTTTCAAAAATCTGAAATTGAAAAAATGGTAAAAGAAATGCTTGAAACAGGTGTTATTAGACCCAGCTTGAGTCCCTTTTCATCCCCTGCCTTATTGGTTAAGAAAAAGGATGGGACATGGAGACTCTGTGTGGATTATCGAGCTCTCAATCAAGTTATCATACCCAACCGGTTCCCAATACCTACAGTGGATGAGATGTTGGATGAACTTACTGGTGTCGTGATCTTCTCAAAGATGGACTTACGTTCGGGGTACCATCAGATCAGAATGGCACCGGAGGATGTCTACAAAACAGCGTTTAGGACTCACCAAGGACATTACGAGTTTGTGGTAATGCCCTTTGGACTTACGAATGCCCCAGCAACATTTCAGGGCATTATGAACTCAGTTCTAAAGGAGTTCCTACGCAAATTTGTCATCGTATTCTTTGATGACATATTGATATACAGTAAATCATTGTGGGAACATGTAGGACATCTCAAGACAGTCATGGATTGTCTTAGGCAACATCAATTGTATGCCAAGAAATCCAAATGTGCTTTTGCTAAAGAGGAAGTGGAATACTTAGGTCACCTGGTGGATGCAAATGGGGTTCGGCCAGATGTGGGCAAGATTAAAGCCATCATAGAGTGGAGTAAGCCCACTACTATTAAACAACTGCGAGGGTTCTTGGGGTTGGCTGGCTATTACCGCAAATTTGTTCGCGGATTTTCTCAAATTGCAGCCCCATTAACGGCATTACTTCACAGAGATGCCTTTATATGGAATGATAGAGCCGCACAAGCCATGTTAGACCTAAAGACAGCCTTGTCGAATCCACCAATTTTGGCACTTCCAGATTTCACCAAGAAGTTTGTCCTGACTACTGATGCTTCGGGAATTGGGGTGGGGGCAGTGCTAAGCCAAGATAATCGGCCCATTGCCTATTTCAGTAAGAAACTAAATCCTAAAATGCAACAAGCATCAACCTATGTGCGGGAAATGTTTGCTATTACGAAAGGAGTGTCCAAGTGGAGGCAATATCTTCTTGGAGGTCCATTCATTATTAGGACCGACCAGAGAAGTATCAAGGAAATGATGGGGCAAGTTATTCAAACCCCGGAGCAGCAACGCTTCTTAGTCAAGCTGCTGGGTTTTGATTACACCATAGAGTACTATCCGGGTGCAGCAAACAAGGTAGCTGATGCTTTGTCTCGCCAATCCGAAGGGGAATCAGTACCACTAGTGGGAGATGCATGTACACTGGCCATCACCACAGTAACTTCTACCATGCTTGCACAAATAAGAAAAGAGGTTCAAGCTAATACAGAACTGATTCAGTTAAAAGATAAGATTGAAAGGGGGGCTGACGGTTATGAGCATTATACGGTGAGAGAAGGGCTTGTACTCTTTAAAGGGAGGATCACACTGGCCTCAAAGTCTGAGCTGCGTACTGCCATCCTTCATGAGTTCCATTCATCTCTAATAGGTGGCCATGGAGGGGTGAAGAAGACGTTGCAAAGAATACTTCCCATATACTATTGGCCAAATCTAAAGAGTGACGTACAGGAGTTTGTGAGGACATGCCCCATATGCCAAGCAACGAAGTACCAGCCACTATCTCCAGCAGGCCTACTTCAACCTCTACCGATACCGCTCGCGATTTGGGAGGAATTGTCCATGGATTTCATTACGGGGCTTCCCAATTCAGAAGGAAAGACGGTCATATTGGTAGTGGTCGATAAACTCCCCAAGTACGCCCATTTTGTAGCACTACCACCGAATTTCACAGCCACAAAAATTGCCTCAGTCTTTGCGGACAACATTTATCGATTGCACGACATTCCTCGCTCCATTGTATCTGACAGGGATAGTATCTTTGTTAGCGAATTTTGGGCAGAATTGGCTCGTCTGAGTGGAACCAAGCTTTGTTATAGCACAGCCAACCACCCTGAAACAGATGGACAAACAGAGGTTACAAATAGGGGCTTGGAGCAATATTTGCGCTGTTATACAATGGAATCACCACGACAGTGGGTTCACTACTTACCTTGGGTGGAGTTTTCGTACAACACCGCATATCATTCTTCCATTGGGGCTTCTCCCTTTCAGATTGTATATGGACGAAGCCCTCCCACCATTCCACCATATGAAGGTACTGCATCATCTGTGGAAGCTGTTGACGAATTATTGACACGAAGGGACACCGTGATACGTCAGCTGAGGGAAACCTTGCATCGGACTCGCCAAAGGATGAAGATTCAGGCGGATAAGAGCAGAAGAGATGTTCAATTTCAGGTGGGGGACCTTGTTCTGGTCAAGCTCCAGCCCTATCGTCAACGCTCCGTCCGCAATCACACCTTCTCCAAGCTGCGCCGTTTCTTTTATGGCCCTTTTCCCATCACCGACTGCCTGGGTCAGGTAGCCTACAAATTGCAATTGCCGGAACAGTCTCGGATTCACCCAGTGTTCCATGTCTCCCTGCTCGAGCCGTTTCGTCAGAATCCATCCTTCCATGCCACCCCTCTTCCCCCCGTCAGCTAGGATAACCACCTCATCACCACGCCGGTAGCAGTGCTTCGTACCCGCGTCCTCCAACATGGGCAAGAGGAGATTTTGCAGCTCCTGGTACAGTGGCTGGGCCTTCCATTAGAGGACGCTACTTGGATCTCCTATGATGAGTTCCGCCAGGCCTTTCCAAGCTTTGATCTTGAGGACAAGATCATGTCTTCAAGGGGAAAGGGAACTGATGGGAACCCTTTAAATGCAGCAAACACCAGTGAGGAGATGCGCACCATTGTTGACCAAGAGAGGGAGAAGGAGACACCTTCTCAGACACGTGGGACTCTTGGGAGAGAAATGAGACAGAAGAAGACACCTCAGTGGCTTGAGGGCTTCATAACACCAGCACGTGGCTGAGTGTGGATCAGTGGGCCGAGGAAGTGTTATTGGGCTGCTGGCATTCTAAGCCCAGCCTGTAGAACCTTTTTATTAGATATTGTACATGGGCTTCTGGCATTCTAAGCCCATTTTATATTTTCTTGTCATTTACCATTCTGTTTTGCCATATAACCACAGTAGGGTCCACCAGAGGGGGTAGCAAAATTGTTGTAACCACTTTCTTCTTCCTTCTCTCAAATATCTTCTGGAGTAACCGGCATACTCGAAATTGCCATTGATAATATCAGATTTCTAGTATTTCCTTTTAGTAATTGTATCCAATTTGTAGACTCTATCAAGCTCCCTCAAACAAATAGAATACCTCATCCTTAATACCAATCAATCTGCTATTTTTCCCTCAATATTTAGATAATAAGGTGTTCTGCCTGTGACAGATGTGTCCAACGTAGGTTGGATGATTGATCTCGGATTCAGATGTTCTTCTCTGGATATCTATGGATTAGGTATCTGGGAGGAACGTAGATCACTGACACTGACCAGGGCGTTTGCCTCAAAGGTGTGTGTGTGTGTGATACTCAATGATTAGGGTTAGATTGTGTGTACCTTGTTGTTCCACCTACCTTCTTTATATAGCATGGCTCTAGGGTTTGTTTGGGTTGGGCCGAGATATAGAGTGGGCTTGAGTCCAGCCCATAACATAAGGTAAAGAGGCAAAATTAATGACATTGCACACTAACTAACAAGCCTTCAGACAAATCCTTTCCTATAGTAGCTCTATATCCGCCACCGCTTGCTTTAGGCATTAATGAAATATGGTACTTTATGGCAATTTTCTACAAAAACAAATCGAAAATTGAACCAACAAGGTTATGGTTCTATTGAACCGGAAATTGAACTAACATGTTCATGTTATTCATATGCTCACAAACTAAGTTAATCAAGTGAACAGAATAAGTCATTGGTCATGTAAATTAGAAACATTGCATTGCTCCAACCTCCTATTTTAAAAAATTAAACTAAAAAATTAAACTCGCTAAAAGAAACTACTAAAATAGGAAAACAATACAATTAGACTAATTAAGGATCGACGTGACATTCCTCCTAACGAAGAAGAAAGAAAACAAGAAAAAATATCATCTATTTAATAAGCCAATACGGTTGTGTTAAAAAATATAATCGATATGGAAATAGATTCTGTGCCCTCAAGCCCGAGTACTGATTTGAAGTGTTTAACTATTCTAGGAAAAAAAATATTTAAAGCTATTAGGATTGGTCATGAAAAGTTTGTGTATGTTGTATTAGGTGGTCATGAAAAGTTTGTGCATGTTGTATTAGGTTATATGCGGTGGCGGAGCCACGTATAGGTTAGGCGTGACCTTAACTCGGGGTAAATTTTAATAAATTGTATTTATTATATAAATTATATAATTAATTATAATTTGGCTTGGGTTAAAATTATAATTTGCCCCGAGCTATAATTTATAATTTGGTCCTATCTAAAACTTAATATATTTTTGGTGAAAGATTTGGGTAAATTGTATTAGGTTTTGTGTTCAATTTTTATTTGTATAAAAAAAATATTTTTTAGTAAAATTAAAAAACATTAATAAAATTATAACTCTTCTTGGTGCTGCCTACTCAGATACTTTTTATTTAATAAAATATTTTTTAGTAAAATTATAAAAAATTAATAAAATTATAACTCTTCTTGGTGCTGCCTACTCAGATACTATATATTTAATATAATATTTTTTATAAACGTATTTAATATAATTTAAATATATCATGATATGAACTAACTAAAATTAAAAAAAAAATACATATATAATTTTTTTGCACGGGCTCAAATTTGAATCGGGCTCCGCCACCGGATATATGTTCAATTTCCACTTATATCCAAAATGAATAAAAAATTATGATGTCATCAGTGAACAGAAAATAAAATTGGAGAATTTAACATCCAAATAAAATTAAAAATAATTTTTTTTTTAATTTATTACCAACAAATTGTTCAAGAGAGAGGAGAACTGAAATGTCAAATGCTAGATAAACACTATTTAGCTAGATATATTTGATCTGTTGTTTGACTCTTCATTCTCCACCACAGCCCATTTGTTAATGCGATTTCGAGCTATCTCTACCTGTAAAATCCATATATAACTTTTAGCTGCTTTCCCTAAACATGGGAAATCAATTTCACAATTACATAGAGCCGACAGTAATTAAATCGATTACCTGCTTGTCCCAATCAGTTTTAAGTGTGATTGTGATAAGCATCACGGTTTGAACAAATGTTCCAAACAACATTCCAATCCAAACACCCTGCAAAAGTCACATATTTGTGCACTTACCTCCTTTTATTCAATACATGATATGAGGAGCAGTTGAAAATCATTTTCAGGTTGTATAGAGTATAGACTAAGAATTATGAACTTTATTATTTTAAATATAAAATATTTCTGTAAATGTAAAACGATGATATATTAGTTATTGATTAATGTATTCTTAACAATTGTGTCAAGTTTTGCTTAAGGTATATGGAGATGTTATATTTACAAATTTTTTGCTTATAAATTCTTACAAATTACATTAAGTATGACCGGTCATACTTCAATCAAGAATGTATGACCGGTCATAGTGTAATATAAATTAATTACCTTGACTTGCAAATGGAGAAGGTTACCAAGCACCACTCCCACAGGAATACCAATCAGGTAATAACAGCCTATGTTTACATATGCTACTACGCTTTGCCACCCAGCTCCAACAGAAACTCCTATTGATCATGATAACATTAATAGTCAAGTAGCTCGAGAATTAATCACAGTTTTTATCTTACTAACTAAATAATAATCTTGTCCACTAACCATCCTTTAATAAAAAATATGTATATAACACAATCTATCAGATCCATTACATTTACTTTTGTAATAGAATGATTTGAGTATTCTTACCAAAAAAAATAAAGATAAAATGAATTGAGTTTAAATTATATGCCCGTAGGCCTTGATAGGTGGTGGATAAATATATCCAACTGCCACCCTTAGAGGCTTAGACCATATATATGGAAAAATTTATTATGCTGCGGTCCCATCATTTATTCAGTGATCTTTTACTATAAATAGAAAAAAAAATTCTACTTTTATTTCTCTCTTTTTGACTTTTTCTCTCTCAATCGCTAATTTTTTTCATTTTGGAAAGGGACCACCGTACTCCCGCCCCACCAAATACTCTCTCAATATCCACCTTAAGAAAGAAAGAAAAAATTCCAGGTCTCTTATTATGAAGATTCATTTAATAAAATAAGGAAAAAAATAATCTAGCTAATTATATTTACTGAGAGTGTAAATGTTCTAGATGGATAGGCTTTGGTCTAAATAGATTAGACCTATGATAAATATTTTAAGTCTAACATGACCTAATAATCTAATATAACCTTAATTATACATTCGATCCGACCTATATTAGAAAATCAAAATGCCTAACCTAAGTATGTTAGAGCCAATTTCATACCTCTGTTTTTTAGTTAAAAGCTGATTTTAAGCCAAAGCTATAAAAAAAAGTTAAAATCTGTTTGCTGATTATATAAAATTTTAAGATTAAAATGTTACTTAAAGCCTATTCATTTTAAAAAAAAGCTCTTATTAGAAGCTTTTGACTTTTTTTTCATTAGAAAAAAAGGGTTTTTTTTAGAGTAAATACTCTTTTAGGTCCCTAATAAAAAATACAGTTCCCACTTTAGTCCATTACAAAAAGATATTAGTCGACTGGTCCCTATGAAATTCAAAGTGGTCCCATTTTAGTCCTTTTGGAGACTAATATGGGTCTTTTTTGAATTTATGAGGGACCAAGATTTCAACTAAATGAGTCCACTTTGAATTTCTTAGGGACCTCGAGACTAATTTGTTTTTGTAAGGAACTAAAGTGAGAATCGTATTTTTTGTTTGGGACCAAAAAATGTATTTACTCTTTTTTTTATTATAATTTTTTTTGTAAAAACCTATTTGTCTTAGCTTCGGCTTATAAGGAGAAGAGAAGTAAAAAAAAAAAAAATCTCCCAAATAAGTACTTAAGAATTAAAAATAAATGAATAAAATAATATTATTTTATTAACAAAAGTTATTTAAATATTTATTTTAATTAAAATAAATAATAGAACAATGGATGATCCTTTTGGACTAGCTAGCGAAGAAAGCAATGGATGATCTTTTTGGATTATCCACTATTACATCCCCTCACAGTGAGTTACTTAATCTTTTTACTGCTGATATGCTGGATCCGGGAGTCATCACTCCAGCTGCAAGATGCCGAGTTTGTTTTTTCTGAGTCGATGATTTTTAGTTTTCTTTCTGTCTTGCTTTTTCCTGTTATTGTTTGTTTTCTTTTGTTTCGTTTTGTCTGTTTCGTGGAGCAATGCCCCATGTATTTACCAAAAAAAAAAAACTAGAGTTTGTAAAAGTAATCTTATGACTTGTCTTTTAAACATTCTTTTTTTTAAATATTTGAACCTATTCTATTTTGTTGAATATATTATGCTAAAACTAACTGGACAAAGGCCGGTCCGAAATCCTGTGATAGGACTGGCCCATTTATTGTCTAACATTTACTTTATCATCTCAATATTATTAAGAGGGAGGATATTGTTCCTATCAAATTTGTCTACTACTAACTTATTACATATCTAATCACCATTGAATTAAAGAGAGAGAATACTAAAAAGTTTTTGAATAAAGAGAAAATGTTAATCCAATGATGATTAGATAGATAATGAGTTAGTAATATTTACCAAAAAAAAAGAGAGTTAGTAATAGAAAATGTTGATAGTAAAAATATTCCTCTACCATTCTTAATATGAGATTCGCCCCATTTATTTTTTTAATTTTAACATGAGTACACTACAGTAATCACCCTTAGCCCTTGCGTTAAACCTTTAAAAATTGTACTCAAAAAATAAATTGAACTTCAAGAAATATAGCAAATAATAATAATAATAATAATAATAATAATAATAATGTAAAGATTACCTGAAAGCACTGGTTGGACACTGTTCAACAAAATGGAGACTGACAGCAAAGGTGATAAATCCCCAACTGCTTCAGCCACCTCTGGGTTTGGAGTAAAAACGTAAGCAAGTTTTCCCCTCAGGAATAGGAACACCAAGAATAGCACGAACCCAATGGAAAATGATGTCAGAACTGTTATCAGAATGGAAAACTTTGCAGCCTTTGAACTCCCTCTTCCAAGCTCATTTGCCACCCGGACACTGTAAAAAAAATTAATATGCACCCACTCCTTCTATTACTTTTTAAAGTTAATTGTTGTTCTAAAAATTATCATTACAAAATATTTTATATAAAGAAAATAGAACAAAATATTAAGCTTTAACATTATTTTAAAAAATTACTCAATAGAAACTTCTCATATAATATTTATTATAAAAAAATAATATATTATATTTATAAATTTTTATTTACAAACTATATTATATATCACGGATAATATGTTCTGAGTGTACTCCTTAGTGTACATAATGTACTTTGTGCTGTATGTTATATTCCATTGGGTTCTCCTAATTGTACATAATATGTTAAATTCATATAATGCTTTTGTGCTGTATCTT
>JAVKPL010001071.1:0-163524 GCA_032173675.1 Gastrolobium villosum
ATAATTCAAGTGGGTATAAGTTTATCTATCTCACTCACTAAACTCTCATTCCAACATTGCACACTAGTCCAGAATACTTTTAAGGTAATATTTATAATTTTACTTTTCACTTTAGGGTAACTTTATTTACCCGCATTTCTACCACTTAACTGTCATTTTAACTCCTTTTTCACCCAAGGTGACTTTATTTTTTTTTTCTTTTACTTTCCTTATAATTATTCCTCAATTTCATGATTAAAATCATTACTTCATAATTAAATCCAACACTACATGTGAGGGTTATTATACTCACCCCACCTTTTTAGGATTTTGTCCGCAAATTAGGATCATACCTGGAAACAAACTCAGGATATAAACGGAGAATCTCATCCTCACGCTCCCAAGTAGCCTCCTCAGGTGTCCTGCCTTCCCATTGAATCTTAATCATCGGAATTGCCTTATTTCTCAGTTTTCTTTCATCTCTATCAATAACTTTCCACGGCCTCACAGGAGTTTTAAGATTTTCCTTTATTTGAACCTCATCAGGCTGCACAACATGAGATTCATCCCGAATATATCTCCGAAGCTGCGACACGTGGAATACATCATGAATACCGGATAACTGTGGAGGCAAGGCAAGCTGATAAGCAACCGGTCCCACCCTCTTTATTATCTGATAGGGACCAATGAACCTAGGACTCAATTTCCTTACTCCAAGAGCACGCCCCACACCTGTCACAGGTGACAACCTCACAAAGACATGTTCACCCTCTGCAAACTCCAGAGGTCGATGCTTATGATCATAATAGCTCTTCTGGCGACTCTGTGCCTGTTTCAATTTATCTCTGATCAGTTTTATTTGATTAGAAGTGTCCTGTACCAAGTCTGGCCCAATCATTTGCCTCTCTCCAACCTCAGTCCAACAAGTAGGTGATCTACATCGCCGGCCATACAAAGCCTCATAAGGTGCCATGCCCAAACTGGAATGGAAACTATTATTGTACGAGAACTCTACCAATGGAAGGTACCTATCCCATGTCTTACCCTGTTCCAGGGCACAAGCTCTCAGCATATCCTCTAGGGTTTGAATAGTTCTCTCTGTCTGACCATCAGTCTGAGGATGATAAGCCGTGCTCAGTCTCAACTGAGTCCCGAAAGCCTGCTGCAGTGCTCCCCAGAAGCGAGATGTGAACTTCGGGTCCCGATCGCTCACAATGCTCTCAGGCACCCCGTGAAGTCTCACAATCTCCTTCAAATAGAGTCGAGCCAACTGCTCTGTAGTAAAAGTCACCTTCACTGGCAAAAAATGGGCAGACTTTGTAAGTCTATCAATAATAACCCATATAGAATCGTATCCAGTCTGAGTCCTGGGCAACCCAACAACAAAATCCATGGAGATGCAATCCCATTTCCATACCGGAATATCCAGAGGTTGAAGCAAACCACCAGGTCTCTGGTGTTCAATTTTGACTTCTGACAGACAAGACACTTTGTAACAAACTTAGCAATGTCATTCTTCATACCCGGCCACCAGAAATTTTCTTTTAAGTCATGATACATTTTAGTAGCTCCTGGATGAATAGAGTATTGACCTTTGTGTGCTTCAGTCAACACATCATCCACTAACTGACCTTTGGGCACGATTATCCTTTCCTGATAACGTTTGAAGCCCTGACCATCAACAGACACATCTTTCTGACCTGTCATGGCCACAATGTCCTTATCAAATCGTTGAGCCTCTATCTAACAATGCATTCTGAATGGCAACTTTCTCAACTTCTAAGCTACCATCGCCTTTACTGACCACCACATTCAGATTTCTAAAGTTTTCAATCAACTGATATTCTTCAATCATCAGATTTGCAATCACAGCAGATTTCCTGCTCAAGGCATCAGCTACAACATTAGCCTTACCCGGATGATATTTCAGTTCAAATTCATAGTCCTTTAGGAACTCCATCCATCTCCTTTGCCTCATGTTCAACTCTTTCTGGTCAAACAGATACTTCAGACTTTTGTGATCGCTATACACTAAGAAATTAGCACCATATAGAAAGTGTCGCCATATTTTCAGGGCAAACACTATGGCTGCTAGCTCTAAATCATGTGTAGGGTAATTCTCCTCATGCGATTTCAACTGCCTAGAAGCATATGCAACAACTCTCCTATCCTGCATCAGGACACATCCCAAACCTTTGCCTGAGGCATCACAATAGACCTCGAAAGTACGCTCAGGATCGGGAAGGGTCAATATTGGAGCAGTCGTCAACTTTTCCTTTAGTGCATGAAAACAATTTTCGCACTCCTGAGTCCACACGAATGGGATCTCCTTTCTAGTCAAGCGGGTCAATGGTAAAACCATTGTAGAAAACCCCTCAATAAATCTTCGGTAATAACCGGCTAGTCCCAGAAAACTTCGGACTTCAGAAACAGTCTTAGGCCTTTCCCAATCCATCACGGCCTCTATTTTACTAGGGTCCACTGCCACACCATCAGCAGATATGACATGACCCAAAAACTGAACCTTTGACAACCAGAATTCACACTTGGAAAACTTGGCATACAATTGATTATCCTTTAGTACTTGTAGAACAATCCTGAGGTGGTCTGCATGCTCATTGTTATTCTTAGAATAGATCAAAATATCATCTATGAACACAACTACAAACTGATCCAGATATGGCTTGAACAAACGGTTCATATAGTCCATAAACACTGCCGGAGCATTAGTGAGACCAAAAGGAATTACTTGGTACTCATAATGTCCGTATCTAGACCTGAATGCAGTCTTCGGAATATCATCCGACTTAACTCGGATCTGATGATAACCTGACCTCAAATCAATTTTTGAGAAGACGCAAGCACCCCTCAACTGATCAAGCAAATCATCTATGCGAGGGAGAGGATACTTGTTCTTTACAGTCACTTTATTTAATTGCCTGTAATCGGTCACAAGTCTCATGGTTCCATCCTTCTTCTTGACAAATAATACTGGTGCTCCCCACGGGGACACACTAGGTCGGATGAACTGCTTAGCCAACAAGTCCTCAATCTGTTTCTTCAATTCAGCCAATTCCAGAGGAGACATCCGATATGGAGCCATAGAAATGGGCCCCACACCAGGCAACAATTCAATAGAGAACTCTATTTCTCTCTCTGGTGGAAGATTTAGAATCTCATCCGGAAATACATCCATAAATTCATTTACGATTGGGATATCAGCAATCTTATCCTGAGTACTACTGCTCACTAATCTTCCCAACCATATATAGCCTAATGCTCCCTCCACCAAGGCCCGTCTAGCCTGATGTATTGATATACAAGGAGAGGAACTAGTAGCAGACTCCTCAGATAACATCACTAGTTTCTTACCACAGCAGTCAATCACTGCACAATTTTTAGAAAGCCAGTCCATACCCAAGATGACTTGAAGACTAACCATGGGTAGACAGATAAAGTCAATTACATAGTCTCGGCCCTCATACTTAAATTCAACATCCTTGCATATATCAGAAGTACTACATTTTTCTCCCGTAGCTGTAGTTACTTTCATAGGAGGAGAAATTTCATACATTGGCAAATTCAAGCCCACAGCCATAAAATCAGATATGCAAGAATGAGTAGCCCCTGTATCAAATAACACATCTATATCAAAACCATTAATATAGATCGTACCTTTTACCAAATTAGGCGCTTTATCCGCCTGCTGCTGAGTGATAGCATAAACTCGTCCCACAGTCTGAGACTCAGGGACAACTGGAGTAGGAACCATCTGAAGAGCGCAACCTTGACATCTCTCTGAGGACAGTCTCTGGAGTAGTGGCCAGTCTTGCCACATTTATAACAAATCACCTGTCCCGTGGCACACGGTCCTCTATGCTCCTTACCACAACCAATACACTTAGGGATCGATGGTCTCTCAGAAGAACCAGTTTTCTTGAATTTATTACCTGATTGTTTCACCTGCAAATTCTTATTTTTATCATCAGATTTCTTGTTCTTCCAGTAATTTGAACCACTGGACTTTTTGGAATCAGACTCTTTAGAATTTCTATTATTTCGCCTCCTGTGAATATCTTCAACAGCCCTGCATTGATTAATCAAGGTGGGAAAATCTCTAGAACCACAACCTGCAAGACTTTCTGCAATTCTATCATTTAACCCTCTTTGAAATTTTGCAGCTAAAGACTCTGAATCTGGCATAGCTCTCCTGAAGTGAGCATACTTAGCCAACTGATTGAATTTGGCCAGATATTCATCAACAGACATTTCGCCCTGCACAAGATCATTATATTCACCTTCCTTCCTTTCTCTAGCATCTCGGGGAAAGTACTTATCAAGAAAGTGCCTCTCAAACAAAGGCCATGTAATAGCGTGACCCTGCAGTTCCAATGGGCGAGAAGTATTTAGCCACCAATCACTAGCATCACCTTTCAGCATATAAGTAGCATACAATAGTCTCTGATTATCCGGACATTCCATCACCCTAAAAATCCTCTCTAGATCCTGCAACCATGTAGCAGCAACAATAGGGTCATAACCACCCTCAAAAGTAGGCGGCTGATGCTTCCTGAAAGCATTTAATCGCCTCTCTCTAGCCTCAACATTATCCATTGCAACCGTGTGAACAGATTGTTGTCCAGTATGAACAGTAGCATCACCATGATGACTAGCCTCACCCTCTCCATCCCCGTGCTCTTCATGGAGAGTATGCGGAGATGGAATGGGAGTATGTGGTGGAGGAGGCGGCGGTGGAGGTGGTGGGGGCTGATTCCCCGCTCTACCATCTCTCATGGCTCTCAACTCAGCCATCATCAGGTTCATCATATTTTGATTGGCAGCAATTATATCTTGATTTGTTTTCATAAGAGTTTCATTAGCCTGCCTACTAGTAGCCAGCTCCTGCTGAACACCAGCCAAAGCAGTAGCTATAGGGTCAGGCTGACTGGAAGTTGCCCCAACAGTACTCCGAGATCTTAACAAAGTAGCTAATGTAGGATCTGTCTGATTGTCCTCTGCTGCCGGAGGTCTCCTAGGAAGAACCATGACTCTGCACATGTTACACAAAGGAATGAGTTGATCAGGCCCACACTAAGTGGTTACACATGCATTATCACAGAAAATCCCAAAAGCCACTCATAACAACACAGTTATTGCAATACATCAAGGAATTCCCTTTTCAAAACTGCTCTGATACCATACAATGTAACGCCCCGTCTGCAGCCGGTTAATTAACATTCATATGATAGTAAGCGCAGTATGCTTAACTTAATTAATGCGGAAGCTAACTAAATAAATTTTTTCTTTTCCTTATGTATTGCAAACCCCCCTTTTTTTTTCTTCCATGGCCAAAATAAAACGGACAGCATTTCCTCTGTATTTTGGACTACTGGGGATAATTCTCACTATGATAATTTCCACCTGATTGATAGTTTAATATAATCCAGACATATACCATATTACCCAGCCATCCATGGCATAGGCTATCTCAATATCACACTATCTCAAAATAATGTTCATGATGTTACTTATATAATTACATCAAATAAACAAAAAAGATGCAATTAAGTAAGTAACATAGGCCTGAAGCATGCATAACTAACAACATATACAAACTATCGACATGGCATAGACATCTCCTATGCTCTCAAAAAAATACATGGCATGTACAACTCAAAATATGGTATGTCTGGTACAAATCTAAGTATCCACAAGATCCTGACAATCATGTCAAGTAATATCTCTCATCTGGCCTCTTGCCACGCGATGCCTCGGCACCATCAGCTCCTGTACCTGAAATGGTGATCCCCATAACACGGGGTGAGATAATATAATTACCTCAGTAAGCTAGGGACCCTTGGAGGGCTCCTCCACCCCTAAGCTCACTTCTGGTATAATCACAGTGTAAAAATCCATGCATGCATCAGAATATGTATGACAATGCAGTGTGCAATAATATAATCCTACTGGCCAGAGAATATAACAAGTATGTATTACGCAAGGAAACACCGTCTTGCAACATACTGTATGAGGAAACACCGTCTCATACTATGCATAAGGAAACACCGTCTTATGCCTCACACAAGGAAACACCGTCTTGTGTGGCACACAAACATACATACATACACATGCAACATATAACAATTTATTTTCAACATACCATATCAAACTACCATCCTCCCTCGGAGTCTGGTGGAACAAACGGGGGATTAACCCCAAGGACCAAAAGCTTACCTGGCAAGCAATGTCCTCCAATAATTCTTGTGTCCACAGAGTCACGATCTTTCACAAATTCACAACCTAGTTCCAAGATGTGAATACAATCAGTATTCCTATATACCAGTCTACCACGTTAAATTTCCAAGACTACACATACGAGAAGCCTACACTTGATTTTATTCCAATTTATCAAAGTGTCCTAAACGGCCATTTCATAATTTTTCTTTTTACGGGAGCCAATCCCAAACATATTTAACAAAGGGGCTCACCTACAAATCACCTTCAAACTACTCATACCATTTAATCTCAATTTATAAACCCTAAATCATGCATTTTCTCCCAAAATCACAAGAAGGAGTTGGGGTAATTACCTTGGGAGCCTCAAATCACTAAATAGAACATAACCCAAGCTTCCAACAAGATCACAACCCTTCCTCAAGCCTTAGATCCGAAAATGGCAGCCATGGGTTCTTCAAAATATGCTTCCCTCTCATTCAAATGTAGCTACCAAGTTGAGGGGATGAGGAAGAGGAAGGAGAACAAGATGGAGAGAAAGAATGGAAATGGTTTCTTTTGATTTCCTTGAGGATTTGGTTGGAATAATGGAAGAAGAAGAAAGAAAGAAAAAAACAAAAAAAAACTTCCTTCTTGAGAAACAGAGAACGCCGACGGGAGAAGAAAAAAATAAGAAGGAATTGGGTTCTTTTCCTTTTAAGTAAGTTTAAATAATTCAAGTGGGTATAAGTTTATCTATCTCACTCACTAAACTCTCATTCCAACATTGCACACTAGTCCAGAATACTTTTAAGGTAATATTTATAATTTTACTTTTCACTTTAGGGTAACTTTATTTACCCGCATTTCTACCACTTAACTGTCATTTTAACTCCTTTTTCACCCAAGGTGACTTTATTTTTTTTTTCTTTTACTTTCCTTATAATTATTCCTCAATTTCATGATTAAAATCATTACTTCATAATTAAATCCAACACTACATGTGAGGGTTATTATATTCTAACTATACTATAACTGTATCATATACTCAGACATGTAAAATACATGGGAATTCTTAATTTCACATGCCACATTGTTGGCTAATTCAAATGGTTTCTTGGATAAGGAGCTGATTTTTTCTTCTTTCTTTTAAATATCATACTAAGAATTAAGATTGTAAATATCTTTGGGCATCCCCTTTGCTTAAGGATGAATAATGTTTAGAGGAAGTTTCTAGGCACAACTATATCACACTTGTTGTCAAGGAATTGATCGCTTAGATGAGCATGGACATTAGAAAGCTAATTCTTGTTGTAATATTCACACTCACACAGCCATAGATCTGTGCATGTTTCCTGGAAGCAATGATTAGAGAAAGTGTCATTTGGTGGACATACTTGGTCCCCTTACTTTCATTTTGGAACTTGTGTATGGACCACTAACTTTATTTTTTCCTATTATAAGCCAAGTATTCTGATTTTTTATATCTTCCATTTTAGCTCCAATGAAGTTAGACAATTCTGAGGTATCACAATAAAGAAACACACAAACTTTGAGAGAAAGCAAGGCTGTGCTTTGAGGCATATATCTTTGATGGGCAATAACAGGTTCAAATTGTCAGCTATGATACCAAATGCATGGTTTTACAAGCTCAGGAATATGGTCAGATCAAGGAAGCCAAATGGCTCTCATGCTATGAAGAACAAAGTAACCTCACCAACAAAATCCCAAAGGTCACAGCCAAGATATTCTCATTATTTCTCCATTGAACAAAACAATGGTGGTAAGTTATACAACTCTCCTATTAACACCAAACACTCAAACATCCCATTCACTGATTCACCAAGAAAGTCATCCAAGACAAAGGCTAAGAGAAAAACCATTTATAAGCCTTCTCCCACAGTTGTTTCCTCCCCAGTTATAGACAGTTGTAGCTGTCATTCCACAAATGATTGGATTAAGTCAAATCAAACTCAGTCTCATGGCTATTATGTCTCATCCTTAGAGAGTTCTTGTGAATCAAACCTACATGGATATGTTTCATCTGAGTCTGAGTCTAAGTTTGCTGTTCCTGACATGCTTAATGGTCTAGCCTCTGAATGCAGTTGCAGGGTTAGCACTTCCACAAATAACATCATCATTGACATGAAAAATGAATCCTTCACTAGAAATTCTAAAAGTCTTGATGGGTTTGATACAATTTCACATTTAGGTCTTGCTCCAATATTGACAAAGCCAGTGAAGTTTGATGATAAAGTCATTGAAGCCACTAAGTTGAGAAGTTCAAGTTCAACAAAATTGGATAAGCTAAAGGCTCATCAGTCTCTATCTGTCAAAATCAACAAAGAGGAAACAAGTAGAACTAAAGGAGAGAGAAAAACCAGTCCAATAGCTCGAATGCCCTCTACTAATTCTACAGGCATAAGACTTAAAGTCAGTTCTCCAAAACTTGCAGGTAGAAAAGTTCAAGCCTATGCAAGAAGGAGTGTGTCATCCAGTGTTTGCAAAGCCTCAATAAATACAGGTTTTCCAGAAGGTTTTGCAGTTGTTAAGTCCTCACTTGATCCTCAAAGAGACTTCAGAGAGTCAATGGTGGAGATGATTATGGAGAACAATATCCGGGCATCAAAGGATTTGGAAAAACTGCTTTCCTGCTATCTTTCACTGAATTCAAGTGAATACCATGATATCATTGTGAAAGAATTTGAGCAAATTTGGTATGACATGGCTCAACTCAGAATGTAAAGATCTTAGATATTATCCAATGTATGTATATAGTCTTGTAAGTAACCCCTCTCTGAATCAACTTCTGTTCTAAACTCTCATGTTATGTTCTCTCAATCTTTGACTGTTATTGATAACTGTCTGTCTCTAGCTAGATGGCCTGATGCTACTAACAAAACAAAAAACTTTCTGAATGGCCCTGCCACTTCCTTATTATGGTTTTTCTGTTCTTCTTGTTAGGTTTCTTTGATTATGTTAAATTTCAATTAGATGTCCTCCTTTGAAGATTTAAATATGTGTAAAATTAGAATCACTGTTAAACAATAAAAGAAGGGGAACAATGGTGTCATGTTGTAGGAGATTAGTTATCTTATGCCATAGACACAAAGCATGCGGGGGCACATTTATTTTTTTATTTTAAAAGAGTGAGCCCCGCATGCTTTGTGTCTATGGCATGAGATATTAGTTTCCAACAACATGAGACTAATATTTCCCATAAAAGAAATAGGCAATAATATTCTAGTTACTATTTTTCTAAATTTTTATCAAGTTTTTGTCATTAACTAGGCAATTTATGACTCAAAATGTTTCATGTGTTTGTTATGGTGCCATCCAACCATATAATCAGATTTATCTGTGATGCCTGAAGTAACATCGAGCTTAGATAGAAGAATGCAACACAAGTAAAGTTCAAGAGTTTACAAAGCAAGTTAGCCATGTGAGCAAAAGCAGCTGCCATTCCCATTCAAGTTCAAATATGATATTTTAAGTTGTAACAACAAAATTCAATTAATGAAACAAGTATTCATGCAGATATGTCTTGAATCAAGACACTAGGCATTTCCCAGATGAAGCATGAGCTACATTATTAATTAAATCGCTGGACACAGTGAAGGGACTAGATTACGTTGCAATAATGTTAGCATTTCAGGTCCAATACTAAGCATCTTGAATGAAAGGTCATAATAATATTGCTCTTTTCGTAGCTACTTGTAATCCAATTCCGTGTAAAACCATTAATGTAGCCTTACCCAATAGCTTAAGCGTTTGGGTTGAATTGGTTCTTTACATGATATCAGAGCCTCAGTGTATCGGGTTCGATCCTCACCGCCTCCCACTTTCTTTCTTGTGGAATTTCTTTCTTCGCACAGGTAGGTGAGCTTGTGCATTGTCCACCCTTCAAGCCCAGTGGGCTCTCGTGTGAGAGAGCGTGTTGAGATATATAAAACCATTAATGTAGCCTAACCCAATAACTTAAACTTTTGGACCGAATTGATTCTTTATACTATTGCTGGCCAAAGGCCTTTTCAAAAAACTATGCCAATTAATGAGATTGGTGGGAGCGTAATAACTATTTGGCAGTCAACCTTTTAGTAAAGATATTTCCCTCAAGAGTCAAGACAAGTATTTACCACAAACATTTGCTAGTATAGGTAGCTCCGAGACAAGTAGCATATTAATGTTTTTTACCATCTTAGGCAAACTGAATTGGTCTCATTTTCTTTTAAATGAATTACAACCCTTTTTCTCCTCCCCCTTCCCGTCCATTCTCTCTTCTTGGTTGAAGCACCAGACTTAAATTTCCTGGTTGGAATACTAAGAAAAATAATATGTGGTCATGAAGTTAACATTTTGATGACAACATTTGAGGTTGGAAGCAGTAAATAAGGATGAATATACAATATTTGCATCTACATGAATCTACAACTCATTCATCACAAATTGATGGATAATAATATCATATTATCATAAAGGTCAAAGGTGCCAAAATAGCCATATAGTTTCATACTAAGAATCTGAAAATATTACTTATAAATCTTAATAATAGTTAAAATTAGTACATTTCTGCTATACTTGAAATTAGTACAATAATTTGGTTGTCCTGAAAATGCATTTCAAAAGTTATGGGCAAATTCATTGTACTGACAAGCTTTGACATAAAAATCAGTGCCAATGGAGAGAACAGTTGAACACGTAAATTCTGGAGATATTGCTTGAGTTATAAAGACTGTATGTGTAATGCCTGGCCGCTTCAAGAATCAATGACTATCCCCACATACTAACGCGAGACTTTTCAGTGTGTTTTTTCCTCACTCGCACACTTCCTGGGAAAACTTCCCAGGAGGTCACCCATCCCAGAATTGCTCCAAGTCAAGCACAGCTTAACTATGGAGTTCTTCCGTTCCGGGCTACCGAAAAGAATATGCATCTTGTTAGTATAGGTAGTAGCAATTAATTCTTATAAACTATTCCAAACCGTGCAGTCTCACATCTGTACAATCTTTGAAATCCCTTTCTTTCGGGTGTCGATTCGATTCATCCATGCATGTAACCCCACAGTGGAAGCTTGTCAGGAGCCGCTCCTTGTCCGTGTCTCTTTGCACCGGCGATCACTCCTCGCCATTGTCAGTGCTCGGGATGTTAGAGTATGCAAATAGCAAGTGTATTAAGTAAAGGAAAAAGAAGAAAAATTCAGCATATCATGAGGACCACAAAATCATCACAAAAAGGCTGGTAGTGGTAGAGATAATCAAAGGGAAGGAAGGACCACATTAGGCTTGAGGAAAAAGTCCACTTAGCCAACTAGACATAATGTTCTTGGGGAAACCTACCCATAATTTCACAGTTGATCAGTCTCTTTAATATATTTTCTTTTGGTAAAAGTTGATCAGTCTCTTTACATATACAAATCTTCTCAGGTCATGTTTCTTTCACAAATCTAGTGAAGACAGAAAATGCAGATTCTAGATAGCCTCAACCCACCTCAATTTGTAGTCCTGTGGGACAAGTTTATGACTATCAGCACAGAAAAATTTCTAGTCATCCGCAACCTCATCAATGTAAAATATGTTCACATTAAAGCTTGAACGTACATGTACAGAAAGACTTGGAATCAGTATCACTCTACTTGAGATCCAATATTACTGAACTTCATGATCAATATATTTTCTGGAGTGCTTTCATGTTACCCTCATTTTTTTATTTAATTCTTATAAAAAAATGTTTTCAATTTGGTCCTTGTTGTTTATTAACATTATAAAACCATTTGTTAGAGCTATACTACACTAAATTGCAATAATTGAATTAAAAATGAGTATCACATATAAGTATTAAAAATATTATATTTTTTTATCTGTGTTATTCTTACGGTGTTATAACACTTAACAGAAACAAAATTGGAAGTAAACGTAAGCACGTGAATCAGAGATTGAAAACTTCATATACAAATTTTTACTTTTATAATAAGGATTCTCTAGTCATAAATGGGTTCCATTATTATAACTCTCATTTTTTTTTATCGGGAAAAAAAGATTTTCAGAATTATAGTGAAATTTTTTTTCTAGATAAGTTACAAAAATGTGTTTTTGGTAGGTCCAGATTTTTTCCAAAAATATTGAGTTAATTGTACTAATTCTCTGGGAAAATAAAACTATTATGTATCAGATGGTATTTTCGTTTGAGATTGTAGTCAAAACTAAAATGATGAGAAAAAAAATTTCCTGTGAATATTTTCAGTTTTCTTATACCAAACGTTGGAAAAAATTTTGCTCCACCCCATTTTCCCAGGATTTCTAAAACAATCTTCAACCTAAGTAAATTCTTGGAATAGACCAAAATGGTCAAACTTGAATGCTATTTTAGATTGAAATTTTATGGGCTTTTCAGGTAATTGCCATAACTTCTAGGGTGAAATGAGGGCAAAAAAAATAAAATTAAATTGTTGTTTTTTAATAAAATAATTACGCATTTATTACAGTTTTGGGAATAGTTACGGATCTATTGCACAATGTGACACCCCTTTTGAGCATCACATGTGATGCCCCAATTGAGGCGTCTCACCCTAATGGGAGACGCCCAATTGGGCGTCTTTCGTGTGGTATTGACACGTGTCACACAAAATTAACATTTTATTGTAAAACTTTTAAAGGCTATAACTTTTGACTCGGTATCCAAATCAGGTAATTTTTTTTTTGATTCCACATAACTTTTCAAGATTTACGCAATGACACCCCATTTGATATATTTTATTTCTCACAAACATAATTTAAATCACGAGTCCTAAAAAAGTATGAAAATGTGTTGCCCTAAAATCACGAGTCATGGCTGATTCTTGAGAATTGTACTTGTATAAATTTTAATACTATCCAACGTTTGATATAGTATTATATAAAATAATACTCTCCGAACAACTGAAAATATCATAAGATGTATACATCACACCAAAAGTGGTCCTTATTCTTTATGCAAGAACATATGCTAGTTTGACAAATAATTGACTCGTTGTAACACAAAGACAAGGCAAGGCACAGGAACATAGCATGGACTATGGACACCATTATTAAAACATCAAACAAAGGCTTGGCATGGCAGAGAAATCGTACGCGTCGATGAGGGAGCGTGGCAACGTTAATTTCACCTTTCTAAGAGACTCCCCATGGAAAATATGTATGACTTGGCAATTTGCTTGCACACATTTGTCACATTTAAATTTTTCAAATTATAATTTAATTTTTTTATCCATTAATATTTTGTCACACTAGCAGAGTTGAGTGTTTATCTTCCATTACCATAGTTCAAATTTGCAATAATAGTTCCACTTTTTTACAAAATTGAGCTATGTTTGTGAGAAATAAAATATATCAAATGAGATGTCATTGCGTAGATTTCCAAAAGTTATGTGGAATCAAAAAAAGAATTATCTGATTTGGATACTCGAGTCAAAAGTTATGACATTTAGAAGTTTTACAATTAAAATGTTAATTTTGTGTGACACGTGTCAACACCACACGAAAGACGCCCAAATTGGGCGTCTCCCCATAGGGTGAGACGCCTCAATTGGGGCGTCACATGTGACGCCCAAAAGGGACGTCACATTGTGCAATAAATCCGTAATTATTCCTAAAACTTAAGTAATTATTTTATTAAAAAGCAATAATTTATTTATTTATTTTTTTTTTTTGCCGTGAAATGAGTGCAACTAGAAAATTTGGCAACTCTACCTAGGAAAACTAGGCACGTGTCTATCCTGAGTTCTTGTTTGGATGCTTAGCCAGATTCAGCAATTATGACATCCAATACATCAATAATGGATTGGTATGGAGAAAAATGCATGTCACCATAACAATGCACACAAACAATTTCCACATATGTTTTATGGTGTTAACTTCGAAGAGCTTATTTACATGATCTCTCATTGTTGACAATAAATAGCACACATTATCATATTCAAAAGCATGCAAATCGGTATATGTTCTAAAATGAGAAAGCAGCTAGTAAAACAAACCACATGCATCATGGATCTTAATACTGGTATCCCTTCTGCACCTCTTATCCTTTCATCTAGAAATTAGAAATAGTGGTTCATATCCAAAAAAGCATTTACTTTTGTCCAGCACACTCCAACTCATCAACCTTTTCATTTGTTCTAATCCATGAAACAAAAGGTTTGCATTTTTTTTTTCCTCTTTTAATTTCAATGCTCAAGAAGACAGCTATTTTTAATTTATTTTATCTCTAAAAGTTTTCTCCCTTGCCACTTCTTGAAGTGTTCACATCTAAAGCACCACATCCTGGCTGTGACTTTTTGCTGGTAACATCACAAGGTGTCTGAAATCCAATGTTTTCCACAGCTCCAACTGTTTTGAATAATCTTCTTCTGTTTACCTCCTCAACTAGTGATCGGTGTAGTAATTGGCTCCTCATATCAATTAGTGACTTGTTCCTTGTTAGTGTACGATTGTCTATCATCCTTTTACTAGTAGAAGGTGCTTGTGGTCCAGCTAAAACTTTGCACTGGTTCAAAGTGATCAAGTCTTCACCAGGGGAAAACCTTGAACACTTGTGACTCTTTATGATAGGATGCTTATCTTTTCTTGTAGAAGCCACATTATAGTCATGGTCATCCATAGAACAAAAATTCAAGTTGGAATATGTCCCCTGTGAAGAGCATCTTGAACTGCCATCATCAAGCACATCATCTGCAATAGTAGTTTGTAAGGTTAATATAGCAACTAAAATTAGTTAAAATAACATTTTCCCTCTACCACTAGATGATTAATGTAAACTAAACTATAGTAGATTTTAATGACGACCTATTTACATATCATGGCAAACATTAAATGAGAGATTTTATCTGCAATACTATATGTAAGATTTCATAACACCAAGCCTACAGTCTTAGATACTGTTATTCTATGGTAATTAGTGTACAGTTCAATCATTTAAGTACATCAATGAAATAGGACATTAAAATTAGCTATTGCATTAGGGGGGAAGGGGAAAAGAAGAAATACCATGTAGCCAATAATGTCCATTTGATATGTCATCAGCTCTACTGATTAAACCTGATATTGATTCTTGGGAAGATGAACAAGAAGAGATAGAGTGGAAATGATGATGAGGACCTTCATCATCATCATCATTATCTTGATAACTAAATGTATGGCAGGTGTCTGAACAGTTGCTATTTCTCCTATTTGGTAGCAGCACAGATATCTCTCCTTCAATCATATTTGCAATTTCAAAAGGCTCCCAATCTGTGATCTCCAATTCTTTTACCATCTCCATTGCAACATCAATGGGGGTGTCAGTGAGAATGTCAAAGGGAAAATATATATTCCTACCAGGACCTGCAGGAAAAGGAAGAAGAAAAGTTTTATTGCTACTTACACCAATCTGTGGGCTTGAACTATGAGTTAAACACAAGGATAAAGTTCACTGATGGTTTATAAGATTTAGCCAATCAAAGACTTAAAAGTTCATTTAATAAACAAAAGTAAATGATGTTGTGGTGAAATTGCAATTAACTTGTATTTGGAAAGCTTTAGAACAAACCGAACAGGAGATTGAAAGTCAAGAAAATAATAGATACCATTCTTGTCAGCAATTTGCACTTTGAGAAAGATAGTATCATCTTCCGGATTCAGCTTCCCAGTTATTGACATTTCAGTCCTAGGTAAATCATCACTCAATTGAAGTTTTTCCATCTCACTGTAATTTAAAAATGGCTTCTGAATTCCAATCTTTGTCATGGATGATGCATCATCAGACACAAGAAATGGATCTTGCAACAATTCTTTTGCTGAAGGTCTCTTTGCTGCAGCTACTAGGCATTTGGCAATAAACTTCTGTGCTTCATTGTCTTCAATTTGGAAAAGTGCTGCTGGTAGCTTCCCCTGAACAATGAAAAGACAAAAAAGATGCTTATATTTAAAATCCCATCTTTACTTATATCTTTAAACCTTAAACCAGAATCTGAATTTACCGATGTCACTTTCTTGTATATCTGTGCAGGGTTTGCACATTCACTATATGGATAGTCAGATGTAAGCATTTCCAAAACACACATGCCAAATGAGTACACATCAACAAGTTCATTGTATTCTTCCTCATACAATTCTGGTGCCATGAACTCTGGGGTGCCTAGTACAAATGAGAATATATTTAACAAACAATGATTGGAGTGGCTCAATACCTGCAATGCAACACTCATTGGCAGAAAAATAAGTACCTATAACACTATGGGCTGGCTGGGAACCGCGGAGAATCGCTGCTAGACCAAGATCACCAATTTTCACTTGTCCAAGATGGCCATTGATAAATATGTTATCACATTTGAGGTCCCTATGAATTACTGGAGGATCATGCTCATGTAGATAAACAAGACCCTGTAAGATTTGGCAAGCCCAACTCTTTATTGCTTGTATGCCAATGTGGTTATATTTCTTCCTGTATCTGAACAAGCCACAAACTTATCAATTATTTCATTAAGCATAAAACCAGTCATAAAGATGAAGCATGCAATAAATACTCAAGGATAATCAACAATCCTAGGAGATTATCATCATGTTTTCATTGTTTATCTGACCCTCAGGTAAGAATTCATTAGGTAATAATGGTTAAAAGTTCTAACAGCAATAAAGATGTTCTAATGGGACTTATTATAGTTAGAAAGGAAGTTACTCTCTGAGTGTCCCTGAAGTGAACAATTCTGTAATGAAGTTGAAGGTCTTGTTGTCAACATCAATCCAAGAGGTATAGAATCGTATGATGGATTGGTGCTTGAGGGTACTGAGGAGATGAACCTCTAAATAAAGCCGCTCCAAGTCCTCTGGTGATCTAAGTGCTTCATTGAGTTTGACCTGGTTCCATGCTACCTCTATTCCAAGGATCTCATCAATTGCTTTGTACACTGTCTTCATTGCCCCTTTTCCAAGAATATCTCCAACCTAGTCACATACAACACATAACTTTTGTCACATTAAGTCAACTGTGCCATGACATCCTAATTTCCTATGTACTCAAATTTGAAATATTTAGCAATTGCAGTCACATTTATCCACTTTTTGGTAATTCAATATCTTCTGCAGCATTAATATGCATTAGTTCTTCAAAATTCTGATCCATTTGCATGATGTTGAACCATGGTGAAAGAAGTGAGTGATCAACAATTTTTTTTTAAACTAACATGGTAACATCTAGAAGAAGATAAAGCATGCCACTGGACTATAAAGGCATAAAATATTGATGCTGCTCCTGGACAAGCCATGCCTTTTGTCTGAAATCTACATACACATGGTTTAGACTAATTTTCATTTTCCTGTAAAAAAGGATCAGTGCAAAACAAGCCTAGTAATTTAAGCACACAAATTTGATAGAGAAATCAAATTTATTAAGATAAGCCTGTTTTTCACTATTCAAACACAATCCTTTGAATATTGACTATACACAAATATGCAGAAAACAGATAAACAAGGTTGATCCATTCAATCGGTAAAAGCAATCAATATATGTTGCCAGAACATGCAAACTTGATTTGCAACAACTCCCCAGTATCAAAACAGATTGTTCCAGAGTAATAAAAGTTCAACTCCAGAGAATTCTGCTTTGAACATTGAGACATTAACCATAAACCCAATTTGAGCAGACAAGCTAAAAACTAGAAAAAAGATGAGTCTTAATAGACAAGATGTCTAAGGGTCTCTTTGATTCTGTTGTGGTATTTTTGTTCTTAAAACTATTTTGTAAAATAGTTATGACAACAGTTATTTTCTATATTTTTTTTCTTTTTAAAAGTCAAAAAACCAAAACAGAAAACAAAAACAACTCAGACATGTTCTCTAAATTTGATTCTAAAAACAAAAAAACAATTATAATTTTCAAAACATTTTGTACAAAACAATTATTACCAAACGAGTTTTTTAGTTTTTTCCTTCTGAAAACTAAAAAATAGTTTTTAAAAACTACAATCAATCAGAGCCTAAATCACTTTGAATTTGTTTACACCTGTAATTCTAGAATCAGTTCTTTATTCCAAATAGCTAGGATTTCACTAAATCTAATAACACAGTATCACATGGTTTGGTCTGCTCACAAAATTCACCAAAAAAAATGTTAAAAATTGTTTCCCCCTCAAACACAACATGCCCATGATAGTATGATACCCCACTTCAAAAAAGACTACCTTTTCCCCTTAAAGTAATAATTCAAATTAAAAAAAAAAAAATTTCCATCAGAAATAATAATAATAAAAAAAAGCCATAAGATTATAATATAGAACTTACCCGACCATATCGACCAGTTGGGTCGGTTTCCATGTAACGATGCTCAGCCATGCCATCTTCCTTGCTCTTTTTATTGGAATACATGTTAGATTCTTATTATATGTTCCAACTATGTGCAGAGAGTGTAGAAAAAGAACAAAAAATAAAATAAGAGAAACAGTTTATGCTATTATCCAAGGTTGTAGAATCCTAAAGCCGATGCTTTCCCTCGTGGTGTACGTGGAAGAAGACTCCAAAAGAATAGCCAGAAAAACTTTGAGTAATCAACACTCTGCATTATCCTATCCATCTTTACAACAACCCCGCATGTCAAGTGGTCATAGTCCTTAGCAACCATTTGATTTTTATTTTCTTTTTCCTTTTGACAAAGAAAGGTACACACACAGAGAGAGAGAGAGAGAGAAAGAGTGGAGGCTGAAAGATTTGACAAGACAAGACAGATGAGAAGAAGGGAATAAACTTAAAGATAAGATTACAATGAAAGTGACAGGATCCTATCACTGCCCTTTATATGCCAAGAATTATGCAGGCATATATGGCACATGTGGCTTTTGGGCAGGGTCAGTTTTGGGCATTCACAAAGAACAAGTGTTAGTGATTGTTGCTGTAGATAGAGGAATTGTGAGAGAGAACTAGTTCACGGAACTTGAAGAATCTGTGGCCACTCTTTGTTATAAGCATTTGTGGATAACAGTGGAAGAAGTCCAAGACAAAATAGAACTTGGCAAACTCAGCTGAAGAACAAAACCCAGAAAGAGAAGCAGAAACAAAAGTTTAGGAGATGATTAAAAAAAAAAAGGAAGAGAACTTTTGGAAGGTAGCTATACGGGGAAGAGCTGGGTGACGTGAGGATTTGCTAAAGGCTTAAGCTTTGTATATATAATAAGATTAGAGAGTAAAACTGAAACTTGTGCATATGCATATCAGTTGTTGCTGACAGTGGGGCTGGTATGGAACAAGTTGGGAACACTAATCAAAATGTTACTATTCATCAAAAAATTTATCTAAATGTTACGTGAATAGTGTTATTTTCCAATATGCCACGTGAGCAAGTTCGTTGGGCACTATAGCGAACACTATAACGAACTCAATTTGCTGACGTGTCACGTTTCTGGTGGATAACAAATACCAAGTTAAAAAAAAATATATATATATATATATAGTGACAGAATCCATTTACAAATATTTTGGATTTTTTTTACAAATTACATTGTATTCTCCTGGGAGAATATACTGTAGTTTATAAAAGTTAGTATTCTCATAAGAGAATATAGTGTAGTTTATAAACAAAAAATTTTGAAAATATAACCTCCCCTATATATATATATATATATATATATATATATCAAGTTTGCTACATTGGGTAGCGAACTTGGTTGGAATATGTATCGCAACCAAGTTCACTATCCCGTGTAGCGAATTTGGTGTCCACTAAAAATATGACACGTCAGCAAACTGAGTTCGCTACCGTGTGCAGCAAACTTGCCCACATGACATATTGAAAAATAATACAATTCACATGACATTTAGGTAAAAAATTTAGTGAAGAATGACATTTTGGTCACTGTTCCCACCACATTGTAAGTGAGGTGGCAATTCTAATTGTGATCGTGTCATGTATTTGTGGATGTCAAGGATGACAAGCTTGACTTTGGGGATTGGAATTTGCTAGTGCCAACTTTCTGTCCTATGGCTACTGTTTTTTCTTCATTTTGTCATGTTTTATTGGTCCTATATAGTATGGATAATCTTTTAAATATGAAAATTTATTTGATATTTTTCGGATGTTTATCCAAATCTTAGTCTCCTATTTCATAATGTGTTTTGAACTTTTGGTTTGAGATACATGGGTCATACTTCATGGTGGTTAAAATTGAGTTCCTTGAGTCTCTTTAGCTTATTCATGTAAGCTATATATAGCATGTAAGACAAGTTAATCCTTCATTTTATTGTCCTGGACCACAGATAAATTATTAGCTTACAATAGTTTATTAGCCAGTTTGCATGCAGGGCAGCTAGTATGTGGCATATTGTGCAAAGCATGATGTCAAGGCATCAAGCACCTAATTTTGAAAAATTTGTGTGCTTTTCAAGTGATATACTGAATCAATAATATGATATTTGATTCTCAAACCAAACCGGTTCAGTTATTCAACTCAGGATCTCAAATTTCCATCAAACTCTTACCCAGCAACTGTTTTGCGTGGCAATATCAACATTCACAATCACACCTCAAGCTATCAACTATCCCACATGTCTCACATCAACACTCCAATCTCCCTTGTCTTGGCATGATCTCCTTAGACACTTTATTCACCAGACATTGCCCCACATAGATTTCCATGCAAAACATCTAAAAATAATTTTCATTGCTCTTTTTGTAATTTGAATAAGAGTCACAAATTTAAAAACATCATCTCCCTTATAATTAATTTTCCCTAATGATTAAGAACACAAATAAAAAATAATTAGCATTAATGAAAACAGACACACCAAATAAAAACAACACCAGCTACAATTGGCATTCATCAACAAGGTAAAGAAATTTTATAAAGGCACGTCAGCAACAAGTTAAAATGAGTCATTCTCATACTCTTGCATATTGAAACCTTAAACCGGACAACAAACAAAAGATTCCAGGTCATGATCTTACTCCTTTAGAAGAATTGGCTTATTAGAGACCATAACAACAAGAAACAAAGTTAGAAGCAAAGAGGTGGAAACAAGAAAATGTGACATGTTATTTCAATCCTTAGTTCAAATTCATCTTAAAAACGGAGAAACCACCCAAACAAAGAAATATTCAGAGATTAAGTTATAATACAAGAAAAAACGACGTTTAATAGCCAATAGGAGCGCTCAAAGCAGCCCTAGCTTCTAAAACTTGTGCCTCTTGCTGAAGGATACTCTCCAAATCTGCTTCAGAGGACGCCAATTGATGCTTAAGATCCTCCACTTGATGCTTAAGATCCTCCACATGTTGAGTCAAAATACGCTTTGAGTCTAATAACTTATGGAGTGCATCTTGAGAGACTTGTATACTAGGAAACAAGGCGCGTCTCTCAACATCATCCAACCAATTCTTATCAAAACCAAAATTGCGTACGTCTTTTAATAACTCCACAAAATCAGAGTGGCTTGACTCTAACACATCCTTCACACTACGGATTTGGAGGAATTTCAATAGTTCAGCCAGACAACTGTAAGCATAAGCCTTATATTTGTTACCAAGTTTTTTGTCATTTAAATGAACAGAAGGATGCTTCACAAGAAAATCGGTCAACAAAGAAAAATTCTCAGAAGCCAAGTGGTTGTTGGAGACCAATTGCTCAAGCTCCCTTTTGACAAGAGAAGTAAAATTTAAATCCTCCACGATTCGAGAAGGGTTCCCTGGAAATGAAGAAAGAGTCATTAAGCATCTCGAGCACAAAAAATAAAAATAAAATGTAAAAAGAAGGGCAGAAAAATACCTTCAAATGGTATTGAAGGAGACTTGGATGCAATAGGAGAGGGCTTAGATTCTGAAACTCCTATGTCATCAGGATTAGAAATATGTTCGTCAACAATTGAGCTTACTTTCATGGAAGCATCTTCATTTAAGTAAACTAAACAAAAGATGGAAGAGAAAAGAGGTCAAAATCAAATGTGTTACGACATAACAAAAAAAGAAAGAAAATAAATGCAAAATTATTCACCTGGAGCATGAGTTAGGGCAACCACAAAATCAGAAGTTTCCTGAGAGTCTCTGAGATCAACATCTTTAGTGGTAGAAGGATCTGTAGTGACACCTGAAAAAGAAGGTGTGGCTATTTGGCCATCACCATATTCCTACACATTCAAATAAACAAATGATATTATCATCCCCGAAGTCCTCAGACATAGTGTGAGCCTCACTGTATTCAATAGTACATGTTTCAGTTTGGATGAGTCTGATTTCACTATGGGAAGGATAAGAAGAAAAGAATAAAAAAACAAAAGAATTAGTGTTAAGCCTTAACATTTACTGAGCAACAATCTTACCCCTTCTCTATCCAACATTGGATATAACTGTAAGCAGTAGCAGTAAATTATGGGTGTGATAATGGCATAATAAAAATTTTTAGCTCTCTAGTTCAAGTGTTCATCACCTTAATTTCTTCTTGATCAATCAAAATTGGATCAAACCTGGATATTTTTAAATCCAGTCCCGTGGTGCAATTAATGAATCGGAGACATGGCAGCATTACATTTAAGCAGAGGAACATATTTGAATGCTCAGTTGCATACAACAAGCTTACCAGTGGATATGTTTTATGCTCAGAAGTAACTAATGGGCCTGCTAATGAACTTACTGATTCTGGAATAGATGGTGATGTTATTGTCTTGGCATTATCTGATGTAGCTCCTTCTTCAACACTTCTCTTAATACTCTGCAGAAAATCAAAAACAATATTGAAGTTTGGAACGTGCTTCCATTGAAAAAGATAATAATCCACAACAGGGGAATGCCTTCTCTGGAGGAGCAAGAAATGGTCCTAGTGATGTGCTCCTTGTTTCTGATTCAGTGGACAGAGTTGCTGATACAGTTTTTTCTGACGCAGAACCCTTTTGAATGCTTCGATCCACTGTTTCTTTAGGACCCTAGATAGCATAAAAATGAAAATAAGTCGTAATATATCTCTAAGAAGTATATGGGAGTACTATTCATATTCATTTCCTGTTATGTTTTTTTGGCATGATGTATATGGTCAGGTGGTATTACATCAAACATGGTTCTCCCCTATTATTAGTCATGAGCCATTAGACTTACATGTGAATGTGCTTCATGTAGAGGAATATCCGAGGGACATGGACGTGGCCTTTTAATTAGTTCTGAATCTGTTGTTGCACTTGCTATTAATGGAACTTTTTCAACAAAATCTTGCTCTGCCTCTAATGCACCTGAAGAAGTCAACTCACGCTCGAACGCTGCTTGAATTTCAGGCCTAACAGGAAAGTCTTCGATGATTTCTGAAGTTGGATTTTGGTTGCTGGTTTCTTGGGCGTTAGTGTCTTTTAGAACTTCAAGAATCAACTGTCGTAGCGCTGCCTTGGACAAACTATCCATTCCAAGTTCTGCAATAACTCCTTTTGCCAGTAACTCGTAATTAAGAATGTAAAAAAGTAATATAAATGAAATTAAAAAATTATACTTTCAATTGTAAATCATCATTTTCAGGTTTAAAGATATAAAATTATTTATCTGTCTTTACTTGATAATTAAATCATTGCAGAGTATTATGTTTTATGTGATAGAGTTTCCATTACGTAAACATGCATTTTGCGAGCTTCAATTTTTTTTTATGTATTTAATGTTTATTATGAGGGAAAATGAAGTTATCTTTAATTCAAAACCATATTATTTTTAAATTTAAGAAAAAAAATAAAAGGTGTTTCGAAAATATTATTTTTCTATTGTAATATGAATCTTTTTTCCTAAATTTAAAAAAAAATGTAATTTTGAAATTGTAAGAGATAAAGTTATTGCATGTAATAGCATAAATACTTTTCCATTGTTTATATACTTCAATGAAACTGTTTAAATGTTTAAAAATGTAAATGATAGATAAATGGAAGGTAAAGATATATGAATAACTTTATAATATCTTTATTAACAAATAACTTTTTCTTATTCTTAAAGAGAAACTATATATGTGTTTATTAGAAATTTGAGAAAATATTAGTGGGAAGAGGTAGCGATAGATAAGAATCCAAATGCCAGAGTCTTTACCTGGAGCATGTGTCTTAGGAAGGGCTACCACCAACTCAGAAGTTTCCTGAGAGTCTCCCACATCATCATCAGCGTCATACTACACAGGTTCAAATAAACAAATTGTATGATCATCTCCCAAGTCTTTAAATATAGGGTCAGCCTCACTGTATATGTCAGTATATGTTTCAATTTGGACGATCATGATTTCACTATGGTAAGAATAAAAAGAAAATAATAGGAAAACAAAGAACTAGTGTTATGCCTCAACAATCACTAAGCAGCATATTCATAAAATTTTAGCTCTATAAACTTAACCTGTGGATGTGTTTTACGCTCAGAAGTATTTAAAGGGCCTGGTGATGAAATAGCTGATTCTGAATGAGTTGATGATGTTACTGTCTTGGCATTCGCTGATGTAGTTCCTTCTTCAACACTTTTCTTAATAGCCTTGACAAAATCAAAAATTATATTTAAGTGTGGAGAGTGGAGCATAATTCTATTGAAAAAGATAATAAGCATAACAGCTGGTTCTACCATGTTTTGTTCATCCACCAAATCCTGTAAAGAACGCATAAGCATTAGTCAAGAACCATCATTAGTTTCCTGCAATATTAATAAGAAGACCTAGAAGTGGACTCACATGTGAAGGTGCTTCATGTAGAGGGATATCCAATGATGGACTTTGACGTGGCCTTCTAGTTTGTTCTGAAATAGCTATTGATGGAATCTCTAAAACAGGAACTTTTTCAACAAATTTATGTTTTGCCTCAAGTGATTGTTTGGTTTTTGTCTCCTCAGAAATGAACTCATTCGGTTCAATCTCATCTTCTTGTTGATCAGTATTGACGTGTGAAGAAATCAACTCACTCCCGGATGCTGCTTGAATATGAGGCCCACCTGGAACTTCTTCAGTGATTTCTGCAATTTGATTTTGATTTATGGTATCTTTGTTATTAGAGTCTTCTTCATCAGAGTCTTCTTCGTCGGAGTCTTCTTCGTCGGAGTCTTCTTCATCAGAGTCTTCTTCATCCATGTCTTTCCTTATTTCAGTAACCATGTCTTCTGCCTCTTGGTAGCCAATCACATCCCAGCCAAACGCACCCGAGCCACATTCTATAATAAAGCATTATAGATCAACAACTCATTCAGCCAGTAACTCATAAGAATTTTTGTATTTTTTTTAAAAGCAGTAAAGGTATAAAATTATTTGTCTATCTTTACCTAATAATTATTAAAGGGTAATTGATTTCTTCTATTGCCTGAGAAAAAATGTATATCCTGCTCATCAAAAACAAGGTGGGGTCCACTGAAAAGTGGGAAGAAAAAAAAATCAAAGTGGAGCCATACCTTATTTTGTGTCGGCTGAAGACATTTTGTCTCCAACACTGGAATAAATTAAGGGTTTTATATTTCTCATTCAATACGAGAATTGAATTCTCATGTTGTAGAGACAAAAAGCATGTGGGACCCATGTGTTAAGAAAAATTATGTGTAGGACCCACGTTGGCATGAAAATCGAAGGGTGTGTAGAAAAATTCAAGTTCTCATGTTAAATGAGAATTATAAAACCCATAAATCAATTACACGTAATTAAAATTAGGGTTTTACAAGAATTATGTTGTAGGAAAAATGATTGTGTAATGTTATAGAGATTCGTTTTGTGTGCCTTAATTTTTTTTTTTGCTTCAAAAAGTGTGGGCCTCACAAAATGTTGTGTTTGTAGAAAACTTTTTTATATCCTATTAAATGATAAATGCAAACCCCTTAAAATTATTGCCTAGTTTTATCTTTCATATAATAGAGCTTCTATTAGTTAATTAATGTGTAAACTTCTATTCAAGAGCTTGAATTGTTTATATACTTCAATCAAACTGTTTAAAATTTTAAAAATGTTCAACATACATGGAAGGGGAAGATATATAAATAACTTTAATGAGTTTTATAATTCTTATGTAACATGAGAATTGAAATCTCATGTTGTAGAGGTAAAAAACATGTGGGACTCATCTGTTAGAAAAAATTATGTGTAGAACCCACGTCAGCACGAAAATCGAAGGTTGTGTAGGAAGATTACAATTCTCATGTTAAATGAGAATTATAAAACCCAACTTTAATATATCTCTAATAATAAACAACTTTTTTATTTTTAATTCTTAAAGAAAAACTCTAGATATATATCTCCAAGTGCTTTGCGAGTAACTTTTATGAACAGTTGCGAAACTTTTTCAGATAAATTTTATAAGAATGGTTTGACAAAAATTGTAGAGAAAATCAACTATTAAGTCAATTCCATTCCACTTACTAGATTATTAATGGTTTAAAACATCTATTTTCCAAGTAAAATAAAATAAAATATTGCTCATTGTAATCAATTAAAAGGGCAGGGATTAACTTAATCTTAATTTAATTCTATTTGTATCCAATGGTTTGTAAACTTTTATCTGCAATAAATAAATTAAAACGGTTAGATGCAAAAAAGTCAATAATTGATAATATTTATAAAAAATTCTATTCTTATACTGATATAAGTTGATTCATCCAACAATTAAAATCAAATATTTGTACAACTAACTTTTTTAAAATGTTAGCATTTAGAATAACTTGAGACAATACCCACATAAAAAAGGATACACATCTATACTTTATAAATTTATTATCGGTGACACACTTGTATTAATAAGTAGTTATTTTTATAAATGTTAAATTTCATTAAACTAATTGATAAATTGAAAGTTTGTTCATTGCATTATATGTATTGTTTTTTAGATGCATTATCTGTAATTATGTATAAAAGGAGAGAAGTTATCTTAATTAATATTCTATATAAATTTTGATAAAAATAACAAAAATCAAAGCATAACTTTGTCCAAAATTTTTTAAATGCTCCATGATACGGGTTCACATTTGGAAGAAGTTACCATGACAGAGATATCAAATTTTGAATTATATTTTATGATTCCAAGCAATGTAATTATGTAGAACGAGCATGTCAAGATTATTTTTTAAAATAAATAAATAAATAAAAATGCGGCATATAAAGTGTACCTTGAAGAATAAGATTCAGAAGCACGTCAATAGTTACCGTTGAAGTCAAAGAGAGTTTTGGACAATTCTGTACAAAAAGTCTTGTTGCACTCTGAAATTCAACCCCCCTGCAGAGGTTTGGTAGCTTGACAAATAATGCAAATTTCAAATTTGGAAGCTCAACTTTGTGATCACCTTGTTCACATTTGAATACTTCCTCTAGCTCAGATGCTTCTTTTATTATCACACTTTTTAGCTTGGGAAACACTATATATGTGAAAACAGGGAAGACACATTTCAACTTGTTACATTTTTCTACCACAAGTACTGTTAGATTTGGAAGCTCAACTTTGTGGTCACCTTGTTCATATTCAAATACTTCCTCTAGCTCAGATGCTTCTTCTATTATCACACTTTCTTGCTTGGGAGACACTTTATATGTGGAAACAGGGAAGACACATTTCAACTTGTTGCATTTTCTTACCACAAGTTTTTTTAGCTTTGGAAGCTCAACTTTGAGATCACCTTGTTCACATTTGAATACGTCCTCTAGCTCAGATGCTTCTTCTATTATCACACGTTCTAACTCAGGAAACACTTTGGAAACAGGGAAGACACATTTCAACTTGTTGCATTTGCTTACCACAAGTTTTGTTAGCTTTGGAAAGAATGTCTTTGAAGAGAGAAAATTTGACACATTTCGATTCTCCACATCCTCTATCACATTTGCAATTGAGATAGGCATCTTGAAATAGAAGCAGAAAAAATTACTTCCAATTTTTCACATCGCTCAATTTTTAAGCTTTCAAGGTTTTGGAGGCTAAAAGAATTTTTGGAACCCACAAAAAGACACGTCATTTGAGGCAAATCAAGCAAATGAATCTTTTGTAACCGCAAGTTCATTGGTTGTTCATTTATTTCATTGAGACAAAAAATATTTTCTACTTGGGACATGCTGCCTACCACCAAATCTTCCAGAGTGAGGAAATGTTGCTGCAGGTTTCTAGTCAAGTCCTATAATAAATAAACACAAAATGATCAGATAACTAAAATTAGAATCCCGCTAATAATTTCAAAATGATATTTAGAAATGAAATAAATTAGCAACAAGAAGTGTGATCACAACATTTTAATATTGTAACTTCAAACCTTGGTGGTTTTGGCATCCTCTTGTCTTGAATCCATTTGAATCATCAAATCACCAATACATTGAATGGTAAACTGGGAACATTCATTGAGTTCAAACCCAGTCAAAGGTGGCCACGATGTGCGATAATTTTTAGGGCTAATGCCGATTAAATTTGGCAGATTGAAAAGATAGAGATATTTCAATGCTGGAAGATGAAGGTGAATCTCATTATGGTTTTGATGATCATCAAGGTACTGCCCAAATATATATTTCTTACAACTACGCACTTCGAGCTTTCTTAATTTTGGAAAGACATTGCCCCAATCTCTGCCACCACTGTCATCTCCATTGTCTATTATTATGTGCTTCAATTTACGACAATGTTGAACTTTCAAAGTTTCCAGCAACATTGTCGGAGCAATAGACGGGATAAATAAGGATTCTATCCTTGGAAGATTCCATAGTTCAATCTCTTTCATGGTACGCAGCATATGGAATTGTTTTGAAAGACATTGACCACCTTCCCAAAGCTGAAGATGGTATGAATTTGATGCCTGTAACGTAATCCCAACAAAAAAGAACTTAAATCAAACCACCCAATCTCTTGGTGTGCAAAAGACTTAAATTATTTTTCCATTATACAAATTCTAAAGATTGGTTCACATTAAATGCAATGAATCATAGCTTTTAAACAATTAGAATAGTATTCAACTTCCAAAACTATTGATACCAAAAGAAATATAACAATCACATACACAATACTAGTAGTGTATTCTAATTACTTCTTAGTTATTGTGGATTTGCTATTGTATTAACGGTAATAATCAAGTTTGAGATGTTTAATATGCACGGCGGCTATAAATACAAGGTGTGTGCTATCTATCAAAAAGATAAAGTAACAAAAGACACCACAAGAAGGTGAGGGGGGTTTACCGATGAGGCTGAGCGCTGCAATGGGATTTGAGCACTTGTGGTACCCCTCCATGTGTGTTTATATTTATAAGTCTTTGGGAAGATATTGCATTTCATGGGCTCCGATTGCATCTGTGACTTGGAAGATGACCTCTTTGTGGATGAACACTTGGGATGATAACTTTCAGCAAAAATGTCAACGAAATTTACCAAGTTCGTGAGCGTTATTTTTTGTAGTGAAGCAAGTACGACATCCTTTACCTCTTGATGCAAATCCGGCTCTTCATTTTCATGTTGGTATTTGCCAAATATGTATTCCAGCTCATCACAGTCTTTTATAGTGACAGATTCTAGTACGGGAACGTCTCGAGCAGAAAGGACCGGAAGTATAAATTCCAGCTGGGGACTTTTTCCCTTGTTATCATTATCAACATCAACTGTTTTCTCTCCCAATTCCTCCCCAGTTCTTTCATCTTCTATTATGTTTTCCAGTTGCTCACAGTAACGTATCTCCAAATTCTCCAACAACTCTAGGCTTTGAGAAGTCGACAATGGAAATAGGGTTACTAACTTCGGGCAAGATAACAGTGTGATGGTCTTGAGATTGGGCAGGTTGAGCTTGCTCTTAAACAATATGCTTTGCAAAACTTTACAGTCTTCGATACTTAGCTTCTCTAAACTCTTCAAAAAGTCAGGGGGAAGGGGACCATTGCATAGTTCTTCCAAATTTCTCATTTTATCGAGTTCTAGTACATTCAACTTGGAGGTGATGTTTTGTTCCGGAGTAATACGCCGACTGTCAATTAGAAATTGTAATTCTGAACAAGATTCCAAACAAAGCTCCACTATATCATTTATCGGAACAATATCAGGTATGAGATTTCTCCACTCCCCCTTAAATCCTTCTAGATCAAGAGCCTCTGCTGTTTGCACCAGATCCTTGAATGTTGTTTCAGAGAAAAAAGTATCAACATTTAGAACAGACACATATTTTGATATTGAAGCGTATGCTTCTATATCATACCTATATACACACTGATCTCTTATATGATACCTATATACACACTGCATTATTCCCTCCAATTTCACAACGATACAACTTCAGCAATCTAAGTCTCTTTAGCTCCGCAATTTCATGTGGCAATTCGACCACTTCACAATAAACCAAATCAAGAGCCTCGAGACTTTGTAGTTTTCCAAGAATAGAGATGTCACCTAAACCCAAATTTTCAAGGATTAGAGATTGAATATTCGTCAATGACTCGATTTGTTGTGGCAATGATAAAGACATTTTCCTCCAATACTCCTGAGATGATAAATGCAAAACTCGAAGCTTTGGCATATTTTCGAAGAACGAATCTGGCATTTCCATTGGCTTTCCTCCAACAATACAGACTTTTAGAATCTTAAGTTTGGAAGCATCAAACTTAAATGAAGACAAATCCATGAACTTGCCTTGGCATAACAAATATTTAATATTCTTCTGACTTTCAATCAACAACTTTTCACGTTTGTTAGCCAAATTGACTGCTTGAATCCTTTTGTTAGCCATCGATAGGGCCACTTCACGAACCAAGTCATGCATTTTAACACAACCCTTCTCAGCATTCAACAACAAACCAGAATCTATGAGTTCATTTTTGGCTTTAACTACTTGGCTCCGAGAAACACTATATTTGTCACCAACTTCCCCAAAAAGGCCCGCTCCTATGCCATAACTAGTTAAAGTTTCATTAGAAAGTTTTTCATCTTCTGGGAACATAGAACATAAGAGGAACATTTTCTTGGATTTTTTGCTTTTCATTCTATCATAGCTAAACCTCAAAGAATTATAAACTTTAACCAAAATTTTATCATCCTCATCATCATCATCCATAGAGGTAGTCTTCCGCAAGGAATTTACGGCTTCATCCCACTCTTCCTCCCGTTGTTCACCCTTCAAACTTTTAGCCATAACTGAAATTGCAATTGGAAGTCCTTTGCATTCTTGGGCAATTAAAAGTCCCTTATCCAACAAACTTTTAACTGAACTATCGCTTAAACCAGCATGTTTCTTGAACAGGGTGCATGCGTCTTCATCTGATAAGAGATCCAGATTAATTGTCCTCGTACATCCCATTGATTTGCATACCTTAAGATTGCGTGTGGTTAGAAGAACTTTGCAATTGTTACGATTATCGCTACGTGGAATCCCTATTTCTTCAAAATTGATTTGTTCCCACACGTCATCCAATATTAGAAGAATTCTCTCATCGCCTGTTAATCTCTTCCACAATAATCCGCGTCTCTCTGATTCAGTCTTATCCATCAATCCCAATCCCAAGGGTACAGCAATATCATCTTGAATCTTTCTTAAGTCAGGAGTGTATGACACCGTAGTAAAGATGACTTGTTTAGATTCTTCCAATTGCTTAATTTGCTTGCCCACTTCTTTTGCCAATGTAGTTTTACCGGTGCCGCCCATACCTTGCAAGCCAACTATATAGTTGTTGTCATCTCTCAATGCATTCAAAAGTTCTTCGTATTTTGACACTCTGCCTTTGAAAGAAATGTAATCTTCGGAAGAATAGTATTCCACGCCTGGAAGATGAGGAGCAACTCCTTCAACATCCAAGTTTTCTTGCAAGAGATTTCTAATCGCCTCTATCTTTTCTGTCAGTGCCTTCCCCCTACTATATCGCTCCCATATGCAATCAGGACACCACCTAAAATACCATGCCTTTTTTGTTTTGGTTTCCTCTTGAATTGACTGATCACCTTCCTTTTGCCAATGAATGACATCAGCTAGAGGATCACGTGCGTTTCTTGTTGCCGCATCAACACGTTGCCCCACAGCCTTCCGTTTTGCTTCCAACTTTCTTTTTTGCTTTTCATAGTCCGCTTCAATGCAAGAGAAGCAACATATATATCTTGCTTCTGCTATTGCCAAGTTTATCAAATTCTCCGAAGCCTTCTTTGCCTCATCAATTGCAACAATCTCCATCTAAATCAAGTTCAATATATGAAAGTTAGCTTCTTATAGATATTACACAACTGTGTGTATAAAATTATGAGAATTAAACTATCAAACCGAAAAAAATAAAGATCAAATAACATCTTCACGACAATTGACGGATTAATAATAGTAATGCATTTTAACATATATGTCTTAAAAGATAAAGTTTTATAAATAAACATTTCAATTTAAGACATTTAAAAGTTTATTTTATGATATCTTGATATTTTTGTTACGTGTGCTTTCAAAATTTAATGTTTTATACGTCAAAAACAATATTTGAGATGTTGAATGTTTTGCATAAACTTGGTATTAAAATGAAAAACATTATAAACAAATTTAAAGATAATTTGCACAGATAATTCTTTCAAAAATTATTTCCGTTATACTAACAATCCGTATATAGTTTATGCAAAATTTAAATGAAATGAGAACTATATTTAAAATATTTATGTTATAGAAATAAAAGGTTTAAAGCAAGGATAACGAGTTAAATGTAAAGACCCTCACCCAACACCTTAAGATTTTGGGTGAGGGCCTTTTTATTGATTTATATTATATTCTCTAACAAGAAGTTTGCCTTAATGCCTTATTTAGATATCGCACTTGTAACTCCTTTTGCTTAATGAGTTCTATCATCAAAAAATCAATGCAAATTTTAACTAGTGGATGAAATACCCATAACTTTATCACCAAACGTATGGCGACCCACCTATGCATTACCCTCCATGCCATAGCCCCATTCAAAGTCCTGGTAGCCTCAAGATTATTTGTCTAAAGCGTCCTATTTAAGGTATGTTTACCACGAGGGATTGTTAGGATACTGTCTTGTGTATTCTGTGGACGATGCGAGGCACTAGCGGGAATATTAGACAGCTATTTGCACACTTGGCATGCATCATACATACATTCATGATCACGTTATTTATTGCTTGTTGCCTGAAGTGAGCTTTGGGTGGAGAGATTCTTCAAGTACCTCTAGTTTACTGAGATATCCATCTCGCCCCAAGTTTTGGGGGCCCCTTTTTAGGTGTTGTCGGTGCATGAGCATCCATTGACAAGAGGCCACAGTAGATTTCATATGTATATGGCATGCTTCAATGTATTTTAGAATATCTTATTGTATATGTTAGAGGAACATGTATAGGATTTTACATTTGTTAGCCATTTATTACATATGATTTATTTTGGGTGGACCTATCCTAAAATCACTTTGGCTTCTCTTGCTGTCAGAGGGAGCCATGGATTATGATCATAGTCATTTTGTGTAGCTAAGTTCTATAGTTATGTATGTAAGACATTTGGACATTGTGCATTATTGACTTAATGTATATATGATGGAAGGGCATGGATGCCTATTTTGTATGTTTTGAAGTCTATTGCCTATGTATTTTACTTTTGCATATCGACAATTGAAAATGAATTATGTTAGATTGTCAAAAGATACCGTAGATTAAGTTAAAGACGTAGAACTTGGGAATCAAGTAAGGATAAGGAAATGTCTTGAAATATTGTAAAAGGTCTATTAGGTGTTGCGAGAAGCCACGGAGGGTATTGGATAATTGAATGTTATCAAATCAAGGCATTTTAGCTTCTGTCGAGTGATTATTCGAATACTAATGATAACTATTTGAATATTTCCCAGGCAGTAGCCAAAAATTAACCACTGTCATGAAAATATTCGAATACTTGAGGAAGTATTTGAATACTTTTTGGAAAGTATTTGAATATTCCCCTGGGCATTGGTCTGTTTGAAAAGGGAATTGGATTTTAGCACCATGTTGTTTATGGGGACTTCATGGTATAGTCTTGAGAGGCTAGTATGATATGTTTAAACTTATTTTAGTTATTCCGCAACGTTACTTGGTTACAATTACGGTTTTGGTTATTTTAAATACGATGTTGTTTTAAAAAGAAAATGAACAATGTTTAAAAGAAAAAGTTTATTCGTGTATTTAATTAAACCAATGTGATTGTAACTGCGCTCAATATCATACGCAATGTTAATGAACTGAATGTACAATAGGGCGTTACATTATATGGTATCATAGTAGTTTGTTAGAGAAACTTGTAGATTGTTATTTTGTCTGAATTGCTTCATAGTTACTTTAGGAACTCATTGTGTCTAGTGGTGAGGCCATTCAACACACTGTTATTTCTCAACATACGGTGGTGGAGGATGAAGACCAAGAGTTTAATGAAAGGAGTTTGAATGGGGACTCAATGACAAGATTTCTAGAAAGGCTGCTAGTAGTGGATCTAGAGATTTTACCACTGTAGTGAAACGGTGCAGGAAAGTTAAAGATGCCTATAAGGTGCCGAAGAGTAAGAAGACTTCTGAGGTGCAGGTGTCTAATTCTAATAGAGCATCTGACTCTCATTATTAGAAAAACAAGAAAGCTGAAGCTAAAAGTAAAGTGAAGAAGTTGCAGGTTACTCAGCCTACGAATAAATTTAAGAAACCAGGTAATCCAAGATCTTCTTATGAGAAACTTCCTCCTAAGTGTGCAAGATGCGGTAGAGACTATTGGAGACAATTTTCTATGGGACAACTGATTTGCTATAAGTGTGGCAAAAAAGGCCGCTATTCTCGGGAAGTTCATCAGCGTGATGTTAGAGTTTGCGCTGCTTAAGCAGTTGTTGTTCCAGCTTCTGTGAAAGGTACTATATAGATTAATAGTTTTGATATTGATGTCTTATTTGTTTCTGAACCTAGGCATTCGTGCATTTCGGATTTTATGGTTGTTGGTTGTTGTGTTAAATCTGGCTATTTAGGAGCTCTCTCCCTCGATGAAAGTGGTTACAGCTACTGGGGAGACGTGTCATACTTCATTTGTGTGGATCCAAAGAATTGTGCCACAATTGATTGTCGTGGAAAAAAGATCATTCTATCTTCTGGTGAGACCACTACTAGTTCTTCTCCCTACCTGTCTGTGATTTAGGATAGAAAGACTTTAAGGGCCGGGGTATTCGGTTATGTCTTTGTGGGAGGGTTAGTGAGTGAAACTCAAGAAGAGGTCGAGAATATTCCTATGGTTAGGGATTTTGTGGACGTGTTTCCAGAGAAAATTCCACAACTTCCACATAAGAGAGAGGTAGAGTTCTCTATAAATTTGTTGCTTGGTGTGGAGCTTTTTCCCTTGGCTCCTTATTGAATGTCACCACCAGAGCTTGCAGAGTTAAAGGAACATATTGAGGAGTTTTCGGTTAAAAGTTTCATCAGTCCTAGTGTGTTCCCGTGGGGAACACAAGTGATTTTTGTTAAAAAAAAAAGGGGATAAAATCATGAGATTATGCACGGACTATCGACAATTGAATAAAGTGACTATCAAGAACAAGTATCATCTCCCTCGTATAGATGTTTTGCTTGATCAACTGAGGGGTACTTATGTGTTTTTGAAAATTGACCGGAGGTCAAGTTATCACCAAATCCGAATTAATCCGGAAGATGTTCCGGAGACAGCTTTCTGATCCAGGTACGAACATTGTGAGTATCAGGTAATTTCGTTTGGACTCACTAATGCTCCGGCGGTGTTTATGGACTGTATGAATAGGATATTCAAGCCAGATCTAGATCAATTCGTGATTGTTTTTCTTGATGACATTCTGATCATTTCCAAGAATATAGAGGAGCATACATATCATTTGAGGACCGCTTTGCAAATTCTGAAAGAGAAAGCATTTTATGCTATGTTATCTAAATGTGATTTCTGGCTAGATTCAGTGCATTTTTTGGGTTATGTCATTTTTGCTCAAGGGGTAGTAGTTGATCCAAGCAAGATAGAGGCGACGATAGACTAGGAAAGATCCACTAATGTTACGGGAATCTAGATTTTGCTGGGGTTGGCTGGCTATTACGGGAATCTACCATTGACCCGTCTGACAAGGAAAGATACTTCATTTGTGTGGATCCAAAGAATATGAATAGTTCTTTTTGGGATTTGAAAAAAAAGTTGATGACGGCTTCAGTGTTGATTCTTCTTGATCCTGAAGGTGAATTTGAGCTATATTGTGATGCTTCAAAGAATGGGTTGGGTTGTGTGTTAATGTAAGAGAAGAGAGTTATGGCTTATGCCTCTCAATAATTGAAACCGCGCGAATAAAATTATCCGACCCATAATTTGAAGCTTGCTGCAATTGTATTTGCTATGAAAATCTGGAAAAATTTCTTGTATAGAATGAAGTTTGCTGTGTTCTGTGATCATAAAGCTTGAAATGCTTATTTGATCAAGAGCTAAACATGCGACAGAGGTGCTGGGTGGAGTTCTTAAAAGTTTATGACCAGGTAAGGCTAATGTCATGGCAGACGCACTGAGCAGGAAATCTGCTAACATGGCTAGTATGATGATAAAAGATTACGTGGTGATCGAGAAATTCAGAGATATAAAATTGTCTGAAGTCTTTGCAGGCAGAATTTCTAAAATAGAAGCTACAAGAATTGAAAATGAGTTGTTGGCTAGAATTAAGGAAGCTTGAGTACAAAATGAAAGCCTTAAGTATTTGAAAGGTCAAAGTGGTATCACCTGGAATGATCAGGGACTATTCTTGTATCAAGGCAAGATTGTAGTACCTAAGGTCCAGTTAACGGAAGAGGTAATGACCGAAGCCCATAAGGGTCAGTTAACTATCCATCCAGGAGCTACAAAAACGTATCAGGACCTCAAGATGGATTTTTGATGGCCTGGTATGAAGAAGAATATTGCCGAATTTGTTTCCAAGTGTCTCATTTGTCAGAAGGTCAAGATTAAGTATCAAAAGCTTTCTGGTTTGCTGCAATCCCTAGATATTCTGGAATGAAAATGGGAAAGTATCTCCATGAACTTCGTAATGGGGTTGCCATGGACTCTGGCAACTTATGATTCTATATGGGTGATTATGGATAGATTGACAAATTCCATACACTTTTTGCCAGTTTGGGTGGATTTCTTTGTAGAAAAGTTAGCCAGTCTCTATGTAAAGGAGATTGTGAGGATTCAAGGGGTTCTTGAGAGCATTGTTAGTGATCGGGACCCGAAGTTCACTTCTCACTTCTAGGAAGCATTGCAGGAGGCTCTTGGCACTCAGTTGAGATTGAGTATTATTTATCATCCGGAGACGGATGGCCAGACTGAGAAGACCATTCAGACGTTGGAGGATATGTTGAGGCTTGTACTCTGGAGCAGGGTATTGCATGGGACTGGTGCCTCCCGCTGGTAGGATTCTCTTATAATAATAGTTTCCATGCTAATTATGGCTCCCTACGAGGCCTTGTATGGTCGGAGGTGTAGGACACTTACTTGTTGGTCAGAGGATGGAGACAAGGAGTGGTTCATGTCAAATTTTTTAATTGAAACCACGGAGCAAGTTAAAATGATTAGAGATAGAATGAAAAAGGCACATAGTCGCCAAAAGAGCTATTACAATCACAAGCATCAACCTCTTGAGTTTGCTGAGGGAGATTATTTTTTCGTGAGAATTTCCCTGTGATTGGTGTTGGGTGTGCTCTTGGGGTAAGGAAGCTAAGTCCTAGATTCATAGGACCCTATCAGATAATTTGTAGGGTAGGCCCAATTGCTTATCAGCTTGTTTTACCTCCGCAGTTGGAGGATCTACATGATATGTTCCACGTTTCTCAGCTTAGGAGATATATTTGAGATATATACGGGACAATATGAAGACTCCTGTGGGACCGTTGAAAATTATTGATAGAGAAGAAAAACGACTACGAAATAAGTCAATTCACATTGTGAAAGTCCAATAGGAAGGCCGAATGCTTGACGAGGCCACTTGAAAGCGGAAGGACGAGCTTCTCCAACAATATTCCCAGTTTAGAGACAAGTATGTAGATAAGCTCTAGGCTCTATTACTCCTTAGCTAATTACTAGAAAGTTGGGATATTCTGATGGTGACATTGAGCAACTCAGCCGTTGAGGGAAGACTAATTATGGATTCGATGATGGATAGTCTTCTAAAAAGAGATTCCAAAAGAAGAGAATAAGGTCCAACCAACATATTCAGATGCAAACATGGGTAAGAACAAAGGATGGTTTGACTTTCGAGGCTGAAGATTGAGGTCATGAAAAGTCAAGAGGCTACTCAAAGCCTAAGACCGAACTCACTTATTTCTTTTGTGGGAAACAAGTAGGGGTGTGTGATATACCTTCAGCGTATAGATATTTAAGAGTAAAAAGAACAAGGATTTGACAGTAATAAAGTAATAAAAGTTATTATTTTTAAGGAATTATTGATAATCCACCTTCAGGCATACTCTCACTTTGATTCTATGTTTTTGTAGGAGGAAAGCATGCAGAAGCCACTGTTGCAGACAATCTTCTTGCGCAAACAACATGAGAATGACACGAATAGCGCCATGACCACTACTTCACCACGCTGATCGCGCCACATTGGCGCTGATCGACCCAAGAAGGAAGATAAATGGCCAAACCCACCATCTTTTCACACAGCTAGCGTGGATGCCACGCTTATCGCGCCAAGTGCAAAGGTTCTTCACTGATTGCCCGCGTGGATCGCGCGGCATTGGCGCTAAACGCACGGGCGTCGCGAGTGCAACCATGATTTTGTGGATTTTGCTAAAAATGGAAATTAAATCAAATATCTCACAAGATTATGACCTGATGGGGACAGTGGATATAAAAAGGAAGCAGAAACCCTAAAAGGGGGATCCTGGATAAAGACAGAGAAAAAAACACACAAATTGAGAGGAAGTTCTGGAGATTGGAGGCTGAAGATCAACACGAAACTGAGGATTCAAGAATCCTTCTTCATCTTCTTTTTCTTCCGGTTTATTCTTTTATGAATTCTTTTTTCCTTCTTTAATTCGTCAGACATGAATATATCTGGCTAGTCTTCTTTTATTGTGGTAAGGGTCACAACCGTTAATGTGAACCTCTTTTAGTTTGGTTAACTTTATATTTGTTTATTCCAATTGAGTTTATTTTGTCTTGTTCTTCATCTCATAATTCTTCTAGAATCGATCAATCTATTAGGATTGCGAGGTTTATGGTTTTCAATAGGGATATTGAAATTCTGATTCCTGACAAAAGGTAAGATAACTGTTCATGTATGCACTAAGGATAGTCTACATGAACCGCAAACGTGAAAGATTCATTGATTCTAAGGCTTAACTTGAAAATAGATTTCTAAGGGATTAGGATTCTAATAGAGTTAATAAGGTTAAAGTCATTAAGGAATTAGAGCTTAACCAATTAATTCAAAGATAGTGAATTATTTGATCAATTGCATAATTAAATGTAAATGTTAATTCAAAGGGGATCATAAAGGTGTTTTTTTCTCTTTGCCGCAGTATTTTCTAAACCATTAATCTGTTGTTCTTGAGTTTAAAAAGAATCTTGGAAACTATTTTTACTTTCTTGATTTGTTCTTGTTTTTCACAAACTACAACGGTTCTTTAAACCAATTTTATTAATACAAGAAAGAAATAGTTATTATAAATTCGGTACTTCAATTCTCGTGAAGACGATACTCTACTTATCACTTATTACTTGGAACGATCGGTACACTTGTCGAGTACGCAACAGTATGCGCAGTTCAATTTGGTTCAATTTTCTTTGTGGAACTGAACTGATTTGGGAAAAACAATTCAATTCATAGAATTAATCTATTTTATTTTTTTGAACCAATTCTTAATTAGTTCATAACCAATTCAGAAGTCGTTATGAACCAGTTCTGAACCCAAATGAAAAGTATGAAAAGATTGAAGAAAAAAGGATGAAAAATAAAAGTATAAATGATGGGTTTTATAATTCTCATGTAACATGAGAATTGAAATCTCATGTTGTAGAGATAAAAAACATGTGGGACCCATATGTTAGAAAAAATTATGTGTAGGACCTATGTAAGCACGAAAATCGAAGGGTGTGTAGGAAGATTGCAATTTTCATGTTAAATGAGAATTATAAAATCCATAAATGATACTAGAAAATTTTGAGAAAAACAATAAACAATTAAAAATAAAATAGAGATAAATAAGAGAAAAATAAAATAAGAGAATAAAAATTAAAAATTAAAAAAATAAAGAAGAAAGACAATAAATAAATAAATAAGAGAATAAAAAAAATAAAAAATAAAAGAGAAATAAAAGAAACAGAAGAGAAGAAGAAAAAAAAGCAATTCGGATGCTGAATTGGTTAGTTATTCATAAACCAATTCAGTTCATGAAATAATTTTTAATTTTTTTTAAGTGTAGTATAGTTAAGCTCTTTTGACTTTTTACACACCCCTAGAACTTGCTTTTGAACCAGTGTTTTAAAACTCGGACCAGTCATCGAACCGGTCGAGGTACTGGGTCACTGGTTCAACCGGGTTTACTGTTCACATATTAAAAATATAAAAATATTACTTATATTAATAAAAATTCACATAAAAAAACTATCAATGAGCTTCGAAAATAAATTGATTTTCAATGATAGCAAATATTATATACTTCTAAGTTTCTAGCTCTAGACCATATCCTAATATTGAATTAAAATTGCAATATAAGTTAAATGCACCTTCTGTGCTTGACATGATACGGATAAATTAAATAATGATAACAAATAAGAGGAGGGATATTCTTACTACCAAAATTTTTTACTGCTAACTTACTACCTATCTAATCATCATTGAATCAAAGAGAGAGAATGTTAAAAAGTTTTTGAAAAAAGAGAAAATGTTGATCCAATGGTGATTAGATAGGTAGTAAGTTGGTAGTAGAAAATTTTGGTAGTAAGAATATCCCTCATCAACAAATAATATGCATGAAATATACACTCAGAAAAAAGTGTCACTGTTATCATGGTAATAAATAGTATGCACGAAATATACACTAAGAAAAAATTGTCCATCGTTGAGATGAGATCATGAGACCATCAGTGTTTATCACCACTTAACTTCATGAGATCATTATAAGATGCAACTAAATTATATAAACGAATTGCACTAATTTAAAATACCTTATTATTTTCACCTTACTTTTAATCATATTCATCATATAATATGAATATGATTTAATTCAAGAGTTCTTATCAACAAAAAAAAAATTACAAAAAAAAGGAATAACCGGTCTAACCCGGGTCAACCGGTCCAATCCAGGTTGACTGCAGAAGCGGTTCAACTACCCGCTCGAACCGGGGAACCCACCGGGTCATCGAGTCCCGGGTCGACCCGGCCGGTCCGAGCCGGGTTTTAAAACACTGTTTTGAACCACTAAAAAACTCAAAATAAAAGTTTGAAAAAATAAAAAATATAAATGATACTAAAAAAATGAAATAAAAAGTTAAAAATGAAATAAAACAAAAATAAAGATAAAGAGAAATAAGAGAGAAAAATATGTAAAAGAATAGAAAAATAATGAAAAATAAAGAAATAAAGAAAAAAAGTAAAAAAATAAAGAAAAATTAAGGCACTTCATAAATAAATAAATAAAAGAAGGAAAATTGAGAGAAATAAAAGAAAAGAATAGAAGAATAAAAAAACCATTTCGTTTCAAGAACTACATTTTTAAACCAGTTCAGTTCATGAATTGATTTTTTAAAACTATTTCTTTTAAGTACAGTACAATTCAATTCACAATATAATCTAGTTCTTTTCATTCTTGTACACAACCCTAGAAACAAGACCACAAGAAATATGATTGTCGATCTCTAAAGAGATATTCTCAAGAGATATAAGAATGGAATTGTTAAGCCTAACCAAATTAATTCCAAGACAAAAGAAGACAATCTTGATGGCTGTAAATGCTACGGCAGATATCTTTGGTGAGGATAATTATCTAAATATTGCTTATGATGATTGTGCTTGCATTGTTAATTCAGATACATAATTTCATGTGACCGCGTACAAGTGTCTATTTTCATCTGACAAGAGCAGTGATTTTTGTGTTGTGAAAATAAGAAATCAACTCACCTGCAAAATTATTGGAATTGGTGATATAAAACTAATAATTGATGTGGGATGCTAGATTGTGCTAAAGGAGTTAAGATATATGTCAAACATGTGCCTTAACTTGATCTTGGCAAGAAATCTTGATGATGTCACGTTAATTGGCCAAGGGTAGCAAGATGGTTTCTCGAGGTGAGAAGGAAGGCTCTTTGTAAATGATGTAAGGAAGAATTAATGGTGGCAAAGCTAGAGCTATTTGAGATGGATCAAGTATAGAGCTATAGCACAAAAGACTAGGTTATATGAGCGAAAAAACTCTGGATCCTAAACAAGAAAGGTTTATTGCTTGTATTGAAGAGACAAATATTGGAGAGTAGAACACATTGTCTAGCATGAACGTAGTGCTAGGTTTCCTTTTGCAAGGGCGGACAAACCTAACATGTGTATGACCTTATCTACAGTGATGTCTATTCCATGTTTGAGATATTACTTGGTGGATCTTATTATTTTTTGATTTATTGATGACATTGTTGCAAATAGTGGGAATATTTGTTGAGGTCTAAGGACCAGGTTCTCCAAGAACTAAAGGAATTCCATGCCATGGTCGATAGAAATACTGGAAAGAAATTGAAGTGAGCATATACCTCAGTTCTTCGAGAAGTTAGTTCAGTTTTCAACTTTGGAAACCTGTCAACCAAAAGGTCGTTTTATTCGAATCACTTATACCAAAACATATTGATGTAAGATATCATTGGATCCAAAATGTATTAGGGGAAAAGCTATTTCAGCTCGTCAAAATTCATACGGACCTCAATTGGTCAAACGTAATGACAAAGTCCGTACCTTCAAGAAAAATTGAAGAATGTTGCATAGGCGTTGGGCTGATGAAGCCGACAGATTGAAGTTGGAAGGAGGAGATTTATTGGAATGTTTTCCTCATTCAATGCTTTGGTGGTTATGCATGCAAGATATTATTGGAACATGACTCAATGTCTAAACAACCACCCCAATAAATGCAAAAAACCCCTTAATAACAAGACTCTAGTAGAAGATAAAAAGATAGAGCGTTTAAATTCCTTAAAAGAAGAACTTGTAACTTCTTTAAGAGAAGAACTGTGTATTTTATTCTTGTATGGGTGAAGAATTTGTGTGTACCTCTAGTATCTAATGGAAGATTTTACTGAACTAGGTCATGTGGTTTTTACACCTCTGTATTATGATAGATTTTTCACATTAAAAAAGACTCCGTGTTATCTCTTTTTCTCTTCATCTAGTGTAACCTAGTGTATTTCCGAGAGTACATAATTTAATCTGTAAGATTTTGTAAACAAAAAGTTTGTAAATATAATTCTCCCCTTAGAAATAACATTGATTTTGTTCAACTTTTAGTTTCAAACAACTATAACGTGGTTATTGCATCAATATATGGATGTTGCATAACTTTTTGGCCGCTTAACTCCAACGGTAAATCTAAGGCTTCAAACTCTAGTCAGACTAAAATCATGAATAGCCACCGCATAAACACATGATGATGTAATGCAGGAGGAGTGTCAACTGAAAATTTAAATTAAATACAAATAAAAAATTTGAAAATGCATACAAAACAAAAGGAACCATGTGATTGTTTTACCTTATTTAGGGGACTGTCAGCACCTACTTAAGTCTGTTGAACAATCTTCCCCTTTCTCTGATATCCTGCAGCACCCACAAAATAAGGTAATGTTGATTGCAGTTCGAGTTCTGCAACTAAGAAACTAACCGAAACAACATCGATCCAGAAATAAATACATAATAATAATAATAAAAGAAAGAAAAAAGAATCATGGTCATTGTTTTTGTCAATCATTCGCGAATAACCTGTTACTTATCATACGGATTGACACAACACAATAATACATGAATAACTTGTTTATGTTTACGATATAACACAACACAAATAACCTATAAGACAATTAGTATGAGTCAAATTCGGGTTCATGAGTTGACAAGTGATACAAAAAATTTTGTGTCAGTGTTTGCCAACACAATTTTGAACACGATTTTTTTGCTTCATGTTAGCAGATAATGTTGAAATTTGTCACCCCTTAGACTCGAGGCCATGGTGGGTGTGCACAGTGACTAACAAAGTAGGGATTATAGGATGTGCACTTGAGTGAAAGGTATCAGACTCGGGAAGCAAGAAACTCTCAAAAGAAGAGTTTTAACAGAAAAGAAAAGAAAGCTTGTAACTGAATAATATTTTGTATTGATTGATTAAAGAGAGTACACACTGCTCTATTTATAGCAGATGAATAACAAGAAAATAAAAGGAAGAGTTATCTAACTAAATCTGTTAACTAATAACAGATTTATGCATAACAGATTGCATAACAGATTTATGCTTATCAGCCCCCCGCAAACTCAACGGTGAAGCATGAACCCTGAGTTTGTAGCGAAATCTGGTAAAGTTAGGAGCAGATATAGGCTTGGTGAGTATATCTGCAACTTGTTCAGTGCCTGGAAGATGTTGAACAAAAACTTGTCGTTGGAGAACTCTGTCACGAACAAAATAAAGATCCAACTCAAAGTGTTTGGTTCTATTATGAAGTATAGGATTGGCTGCCAGTTGGACTGCACTTGCATTGTCACAAAACACTGTTGGAAGAGTGGGACAAGGAATTCTAAGTTCTGAGATAAGAGATTGAAGCCAGATCAGTTCAGCTAAGGTGGCTACTGTTAGCATATGGGTGTCCTAGAGACAATCTTTTGATTAAATAAAGGACACTAGATGTAGAACTTTGTTTGTCGCAAATAAATGTAAGCACTATTTATTCAGTTTCATATTGTGTCTCGATATTACTGTTAATATTATATGAATGAACTGGATAAACCCCTTGGAATAGAACAGGTATCTCTTGAGTATCTGTGATGAGATCACGATCATGAGGATTCAAGGATATTGCATGTCTATTCCTAATTATATGTTCCTAGTCTAGAGACACTGAGTTTGGGGATCAGTGATCTCGAGTAAAGACTAGTACGACTTATCTACTTGTATATGGATACAAGGTAAAGACCTCATGAGCTGCAGATATGGAGATATCTTAGCTAAAGTCGTGGGTGGACCTATAAGAGTATAGCTCGCACTGAACAGACCCAAAAAGAGACTCTATGAGGAAATCTCACAGATAGTGTCATTAGAGTAATCTCTTTATGTTTGGGTATGTCTTTCCTTAGACCAGAAGTTATTACCTAGACTGTGTTCTTGAAGGCATGTTTTGATTGTATACCTCGTCTGCCTGAAACATGGAGACTCATAGGTATACTGTTGGGCGTGTCCTTAAAGGGCACAAGGGCTAGGGTAATAAGCTGAAGGAATTCGTCAAATCTCTGTGAGAGATTAGGTTATCTGTAAACCGGAGAAATCGGGATGACATTTACAGGGACTCGGGAATCTATGCATAGTAAAAGAGATCATGAGATGATCTGCCTTTAGAGTCAGTAAATTGAAGATTCCCTATTTCGAATAAAGCTTACCCTAAACCGCAGGGGTTGATACATTTCCTTACCCTAGGTTAATGGGAAGATAACCGAGACGAAGGGAAATACATACGGTAACCAAATATGTGCAATAGATTGATCAAGTCATTAATCTGACTAGTTCTGGGGCAACAAAGCATTGCTAGTGCTCTGTGTTGTCATTAATTGGGTTGTGGTCTTGTTGGGCCCAAGCCCAGTTATGTCAGTAGCTAAGTAGGACCTAATGGGTCACACACTAACACCTTGTAGTCATGATGGACTAGCTTTAAAGGTATTGGGCCTAATAATGTTATTAGCCCAAGAAGCTGTTTTGGAAGCCCACCTAAATGGGTGGGTGGTGCATGGAGTTTAGTAATGGGCTTGGATAGTCCAAGCCATTACTAATTAATTTAATTAGTTAAATTAATAATCAAATATTTGAATTTGAATTTTGAATTTGAAATTTGAAATTTGAATTTAGAATTTGAATTTCGAAATTCGAATTTTGAATTTGAAATTTGAAATTTGAATTTTAAAATTTGAATTTGAATTTGAATTTTGAAATTCGAAATTTGAATTTGAAATTTGAAATTTTGAATTTTGAATTTGAATGAATGTTTGAACGTTTGAATTCAAGTGTTTGAATTCGAATTTGAATTGGTTTTGAAAAGTTGTTTCATAGCAAAAGGATAAGACAGGATCTTATTGGAGCATATTCCTTGGATGAAGAAGCATCTTTGGAGGCTCTCCCTAGGCTGTTTGGTGCGCCACTTTTAGGTGATAAGAGTGTTATCTTATCACTTAAAACAAACCTCCATTCAGATTTGGTGGTTGAGGGAATCAGTGGGTGAGTTGATTCAAATTTTGAATGCAACTGCTCAATGTATTTGGACCCTTTCTAGGGCTGAATTATGCGCATGAGAACTATATACTATATGATAGTTTATGAATTTAAGTTTAAATTAATTTGAATTTAAATTCATGTGGATAAGATTGGAGGTTGTTGGCAAAGTTTGTTTTGCAACAGCTCCACCTTATCACACTGTTTCATGCGCAACTTTCAAAGAAATTTGAAAGTTTGTTTTCATTTTGAATGATTGAATTCCCCCCTCCTCTCCAAAGGGTGCGCATAAATATGACATGTTCCTCACCTTAGGTTTTAGTGAAAACCAAGCCAACTCTCCTCCATCTATGCACCATTCTGTAGGGTAGCTCAGTACACCTTTCCAAACAGGATACCTGGCCTCCACCCTCACCACTTGTGCGCATAGCAAGCCTCATTGTGGTGTTCATCTGGTGGCTTTCAAGAAAGAGTTCTTGCATCATAGACGAACGGTGGTGTGGATCACCATTAGAGGGTTTGAACCCTTCAAGCCTGACATCTCATCTCCCTGACTGATCAGGCCAAAACAAGGTAACATCATGCTGTCTTAAAGCATGAATCTATGAGTGCATGTATGTTCCGCAGTAAAATTTTTGTTTTACACCTTACATGCATCGGCCTTCAAAGGCCAGTTTACTTTCAAGTGGTATCAGAGCCCGGTTGCTTTACCATCGACGGGTGATGGTACCTTGTTTGTGAAAAGAGTCTTTCACGGTCAAAAATCTTTAAAGGGTTAAAGTTTAAATTCTGCATGTGGATTTTGAATCACAAATCCTTTAAAGTGTTAAAGTTTTTGTTTTTATGAACATGAAAATTTGATTTTGTGTTCATAAAACATTATGCATCATGGTTTAGTTTCTTTTCTTTATGAAAGTTCTAAAAGGAACACCCTTTTTGAAAGGGTAGATTCGGCCATGGAGGGTACTAAGAGTACCTTGAATGATTTCTTATTTTTCTCCATGAATTGTGTCATGTTTATATGCATGAAATTTTGTGACAAATTTATCATATAGTTACCTATATGATTCGGCCATGTAGGGATATATGGCTACATGCATGGTTTAATTTTGTTTTCTTTAAGAAAGAATTAACAAAATTTGAATTGAAATTGTTTTTAAATTCGGCCAATGAGAAATTTAAGATTATGAATCTTGATGTTATTTTGATGTTTAAATGTTAAATGTCAAAATACATGTGAAAATGTTATGTGATAATATAATGTTTGTGTTTGCAAGTTTTGAACTTTTCAGGTACAAACAGGAAGGGGATGGTCATGGTGCCCGGATTTGAATTTTTCAATTTTAAAATTTATGTGTAATCGCGCATTTTAATTTACAAGTATATTTGTAATTTAAATTTTGTAATTTTGTTCCTCCAAAGTGTTATGGAGTTTCTTTAATTATTTGTAATTAGAGAAATAGGCTAGTGGCGTATAGACGACAAGCGGCCGTTGTTTAAAGAAGCAAAAAGGACAAAAGCGCGAGCACCATGGCTATCTCAATATAAACTGTTTATATGCATGTATGATTAGAACGTCTAGTATGCATAAATTGGGTAAACCGCGTTTTGTATGGTTATTATGTTTGTCCAATAGCGACTAGTGTATACCGATAGATGTTTGACATAGGTAACGACTAGCATGATAACTTACAATATGCGTTTGATGGGACCTAATTAACCCCAAGATAAAAGGAACCCTTAAAAGGAATAAATAATTAAGCATATGATTATCTCCCACCACCAATGCTACTCAAAACTCTTCTACGTAGTGGTGCTCCACAACTCAGTTGGGACCCACTATTTCGTTGGGCTAGAGTAGTGTTTGAAGTGTAAGACACTTAGGGTGCTGGTTTAATGCTTAACTAAGACATAAGTTGCAGGCACAGCCGGGCTTATGTGCTTAGGGTAATGGTGCTAGGTTGGTTGCATGAGATGCACCACTAAGTGACAAAGAGTTGTCAACCTAATGTTAAGAGAGGGTATGAGATACTGTTGATAAAGATCAACCCTTTATTTAAATTAATCTTGCGGTCTCAGACGGAGGTTAAAATAAATAATCGCACTCTTAATCCCACTAATGTAAAATCTAAAGTAGATTAACCCTAAGTCAAAAGGAAGGGTCATTGACTTAGATAAAATAGTGGGAGTGGCAAATTATTTCAAGTCTTTAATAATTTGCTTTCTAACTACATAACCGTATATTAACTAAAACTATCTTTACATCCTTTTCAGCTTATAGTATGACTAATCCACTGTCACTGCGTTCAATACTCGATACGAATAAACTGACCGGTTCGAATTTTATGGACTGGTATCGGAACCTAAGAATAGTTCTAAGGGCCGAAAAGATTGCCTATGTTTTAGATGCTATAATACCCGTAGCTCCACGGGAAGGGGAAGAAGGGTTTGCGGAATTTGATTTCGTAACCCACCAACAACACTTGGATGACAATGTGATGGCAGTATGCATCATGTTGGCATCCATGTCGCCTGAACTGCAAAAGCAGCATGAGCATATGGATGCTCCCTCTATTATCGTACATCTCAAGGAGTTGTATGATATTAAAGGCAGGCATGAGAGGTATGATGCCTCAAGAGAACTGTTCTCTTGTAGGATGACTGAGAGCATGTCTGTTGCCAGCCATGTTCTCAAGATGATCGGGCTGATTGAGAAGCTAGGAAACCTAGGCTTCATCATGGATGCCGAGCTAAATAATGACTTAGTCCTCACCTCACTTCCACCTTCCTTCAGTCAATTCATCATGAATTACAATATGCATGGGATGCAAGTGAGCTTGCCTGAGTTGTTAAGCATGTTAACAACAGCTGAAGTGTCTATCAAGAAGGATAGGACACAGGCTCTTTTGATTGGTGGGCCTAGCAAGGCCAAGGGAAAGGGTAAGGAGCCTGCAAAAGGTGACCCCCTTAAGCCCAAAGGAAAATCCAAGAAGAAGAAGGGCAAGAAGAAGGGTAAGAAGGCACCTAAGGACAAGGGTGATGCTGAGTGCTTCCATTGTGGCAAGAAAGGCCACTGGAAGAGGAATTGTCCAGACTACCTGAACAATGTGAAGGACAAGAAGCATGGTGATGCTTCTGCCTCAGGTATTTTCATGATTGAGATAAATTATTCTTATGCTAATCCATCCTCATGGGTATTGGATACCGGATGCGGTTCTCATATCTGCAATATGTTGCAGGTACTTAGGAGCCCAAGGAGATTGGATAGAAACGAGGTGGATCTCCGCGTTGGTAATGGAGCAAGAGTTGCTGCTCATTCAGTTGGAGATGCTGACCTTATTTTGCCTACGGGCCTTTTATTGCATTTGAATAATTGTCTTTATGTTCCGCAAATTTCTAGAAACATTATTTCAATTTCTTGTTTAGAACAAGATGGATATACTTTCAGTATTAGGAATGGTACTTTTTCTATCATTTTGAATGATATGGTTTACGGTACTGCTTCTTTAATAAATGGATTGTATGTGTTGGAAATGGGAAATGAAGTGCTCAATATAGATGTGAAACGACCTAGGACGGATAATCAATCTTATCTTTGGCACTGTAGGCTAGGGCACATAAATGAAACAAGATTGTCTAGGATGCATAGAGATGGATACCTAGACTCCATGGATTTGGAATCCTATGGACAGTGTGAATCTTGTCTAGCTGGGAAAATGATTCAACAAAAGCCCAAAGGGCTTGAGAGTCATAGGGCTAGTGAGTTATTAGAACTCATTCATACTGATGTATGTGGCCCAATGTCTATTGAGGCTAGAGGTGGATATTCTTATTTCATTACCTTTACGGATGACAAATCAAGATTTGGGTATATATACCTAATGAGATATAAATCTGAAGCTTTTGAAAAGTTCAAAGAGTTTAGGAATGAGGTAGAGAAACAGCGTGGCAAGATGATTAAGACATTACGATCAGATCGTGGTGGTGAATATTTGAGCCACGAGTTTCAGGGTTATCTGAGAGAAAATGGATTTCTCTCACAATTTACCGCTCCTTACACACCACACCAAAACGGTGTCTCCGAAAGGAGAAACAGGACCTTGTTAGACATGGTTAGGTCTATGATGAGTGAGACTCAACTTCCAAAATCGTTTTGGGGATATGCCTTAGACACAGCGGCATACCTTCTAAATAGGGTACCGTCTAAATCTGTTCAGACCACACCATATGAGATATGGAGTGGTAAGAGACCCAACCTGAGTTACCTCAGGGTATGGGGATCGCCAGCTTATGTCAAAGCGTTGACATCAGACAAGCTTAGTGCTAAGAGTACTAAATGTCTATTTGTGGGGTATCCTAAAGGTACTAAGGGATACTACTTCTACTCCATGGAAGAACACAAAGTGTTTGTTTCAAAGAATGCTGAGTTCCTTGAGAAGGATTTGATCTCTCAAGGAGGCAGTGGGAGTAAGATTGATCTTGAAGAAGTGCAAGATCCACAAGAACAGATTGAGGAACCCGAGTCTGCTCCGCAGGCGACGTTCTCCAATGGAGAAGTAAACACACAACTCCGTAGATCTACGAGGGTCATCCATCCACCTGAAAGGTACGGGTTTGTGATTGAGAATCAGCAAACTGTTGAGGATGATGAACCAAGTAACTACGAGGAGGCGGTCAAAGATGTTGACTCCTCAAAATGGCTTGAAGCCATGGAATCTGAAATGGATTCGATGTATCAGAACAAGGTATGGACCTTGGTTCCTAAACCGCAAGGAATAGTTCCTATCGGTAATAAATGGGTCTTTAAAAGAAAGACTGATGCAGATGGCAACGTTCAGACCTACAAAGCTAGGTTGGTGGCGAAAGGGTATCGTCAAAGACAAGGAGTTGACTATGATGAAACTTTTTCACCAGTTGCCATGATCAAATCTATTAGGATCATGCTTGCAATAGCAGCATACCACGACTATGAAATTTGGCAAATGGATGTCAAGACCGCCTTCTTGAATGGGTTCTTGAAGGAGGAAGTGTACATGACACAACCTGAAGGCTTTGAAAACAAAGATCAGGAGCATATGGTATGCAAACTACAAAGGTCAATATATGGGCTAAAGCAAGCATCAAGGAGTTGGAATATACGTTTTGATGAAGTCGTTAAGAGTAACGGTTTTATCAAGAACGAGGATGAACCTTGTGTTTACAGAAAGGTAAGTGGGAGTAATGTCGTCTTCCTAGTGCTTTATGTAGATGACATATTGCTAATAGGAAATGACATCCTCACATTAAAAATAACGAAAGAATGGCTTTCAGAAAACTTTACCATGAAGGATTTGGGAGAGGCAGCCTTTATACTTGGTATAAAGATCTATAGAGATAGATCCAAGAGGCTGCTGGGTTTATCTCAATCCACGTACGTTGACAAGATGCTAAAGAGGTTTAGCATGGAAGGGTCGAAAAGGGGTTTTCTTCCTGTCAGTCATGGGGTACACCTATCAAGGGCTATGTGTCCTAAGTCACAGCCTGAGAAGGATCGCATGAGTGGAATTCCATACGCTTCGGCTATTGGATCCATCATGTATGCCATGATATGTACGAGACCAGATGTCTCATATGCTTTAAGCATTACGAGCAGATACCAGTCAGACCCTGGAGAGGGTCACTGGACGGCAGTCAAAACCATCCTTAAATACTTAAGAAGAACTAAGGATGTGTTTCTGGTCTATGGTGGGGTTAATGAGTTAACAGTGAAAGGGTTCACTGATGCCAGCTTTCAGAGTGACAAAGATGACTGCAAGTCACAGTCAGGATTCGTATTCACCTTAAATGGTGGGGCAGTGTCTTGGAAAAGTTCCAAGCAGGAGACAACAGCAGACTCAACGACAGAGGCTGAATACATAGCTGCTTCAGAAGCAGCTAAGGAAGCAGTGTGGATCAAGAAGTTCGTAAATGAACTAAGGGTGGTTCCAAGCGTGGATGAGCCCATACAGTTGCTTTGCGAAAACACTGGAGCCATTGCGCAGTCAAAGGAACCTAGGTCTCATCAAAGATCTAAACACGTGCTCCGCAGATATCATTTGATTAGAGAAATCATTGATAGGAATGATGTAAAAATGGATTATGTTCCCACAGACGATAACCTGGCCGATTCTCTGACAAAGGCTGTTTCTCAGAGAAAACATGATAGTCATTATGAGGCTTTGGGCATACAACTTAGGTCTGATTGGCTCTAGGCCAAGTGGGAGCTTGTTAGCATATGGGTGTCCTAGAGACAATCTTTTGATTAAATAAAGGACACTAGATGTAGAACTTTGTTTGTCGCAAATAAATGTAAGCACTATTTATTCAGTTTCATATTGTGTCTCGATATTACTGTTAATATTATATGAATGAACTGGATAAACCCCTTGGAATAGAACAGGTATCTCTTGAGTATCTGTGATGAGATCACGATCATGAGGATTCAAGGATATTGCATGTCTATTCCTAATTATATGTTCCTAGTCTAGAGACACTGAGTTTGGGGATCAGTGATCTCGAGTAAAGACTAGTACGACTTATCTACTTGTATATGGATACAAGGTAAAGACCTCATGAGCTGCAGATATGGAGATATCTTAGCTAAAGTCGTGGGTGGACCTATAAGAGTATAGCTCGCACTGAACAGACCCAAAAAGAGACTCTATGAGGAAATCTCACAGATAGTGTCATTAGAGTAATCTCTTTATGTTTGGGTATGTCTTTCCTTAGACCAGAAGTTATTACCTAGACTGTGTTCTTGAAGGCATGTTTTGATTGTATACCTCGTCTGCCTGAAACATGGAGACTCATAGGTATACTGTTGGGCGTGTCCTTAAAGGGCACAAGGGCTAGGGTAATAAGCTGAAGGAATTCGTCAAATCTCTGTGAGAGATTAGGTTATCTGTAAACCGGAGAAATTGGGATGACATTTACAGGGACTCGGGAATCTATGCATAGTAAAAGAGATCATGAGATGATCTGCCTTTAGAGTCAGTAAATTGAAGATTCCCTATTTCGAATAAAGCTTACCCTAAACTGCAGGGGTTGATACATTTCCTTACCCTAGGTTAATGGGAAGATAACCGAGACGAAGGGAAATACATACGGTAACCAAATATGTGCAATAGGTTGATCAAGTCATTAATCTGACTAGTTCTGGGGCAACAAAGCATTGCTAGTGCTCTGTGTTGTCATTAATTGGGTTGTGGGATTGTTGGGCCCAAGCCCAGTTATGTCAGTAGCTAAGTTGGACCTAATGGGTCACACACTAACACCTTGTAGTCATGATGGACTAGCTTTAAAGGTATTGGGCCTAATAATGTTATTAGCCCAAGAAGCTGTTTGGAAGCCCACCTAAATGGGTGGGTGGTGCATGGAGTTTAGTAATGGGCTTGGATAGTCCAAGCCATTACTAATTAATTTAATTAGTTAAATTAATAATCAAATATTTGAATTTGAATTTTGAATTTGAAATTTGAATTTAGAATTTGAATTTCGAAATTTGAAATTTGAAATTTGAATTTTAAAATTTGAATTTGAATTTGAATTTCGAAATTCGAATTTTGAATTTGAAATTTGAAATTTTGAATTTTGAATTTTGAATTTTGAATTTGAATGTTTGAACGTTTGAATTCAAGTGTTTGAATTCGAATTTGAATTGGTTTTGAAAAGTTGTTTCATAACAAAAGGATAAGACAGGATCTTATTGGAGCATATTCCTTGGATGAAGAAGCATCTTTGGAGGCTCTCCCTAGGCTGTTTGGTGCGCCACTTTTAGGTGATAAGAGTGTTATCTTATCACTTAAAACAAACCTCCATTCAGATTTGGTGGTTGAGGGAATCAGTGGGTGAGTTGATTCAAATTTTGAATGCAACTGCTCAATGTATTTGGACCCTTTCTAGGGCTGAATTATGCGCATGAGAACTATATACTATATGATAGTTTATGAATTTAAGTTTAAATTAATTTGAATTTAAATTCATGTGGATAAGATTGGAGGTTGTTGGCAAAGTTTGTTTTGCAACAGCTCCACCTTATCACACTGTTTCATGCGCAACTTTCAAAGAAATTTGAAAGTTTGTTTTCATTTTGAATGATTGAATTCCCCCCTCCTCTCCAAAGGGTGCGCATAAATATGACATGTTCCTCACCTTAGGTTTTAGTGAAAAACCAAGCCAACTCTCCTCCATCTATGCACCATTCTGTAGGGTAGCTCAGTACACATTTCCAAACAGGATACCTGGCCTCCACCCTCACCACTTGTGCGCATAGCAAGCCTCATTGTGGTGTTCATCTGGTGGCTTTCAAGAAAGAGTTCTTGCATCATAGACGAACGGTGGTGTGGATCACCATTAGAGGGTTTGAACCCTTCAAGCCTGACATCTCATCTCCCTGACTGATCAGGCCAAAACAAGGTAACATCATGCTGTCTTAAAGCATGAATCTATGAGTGCATGTATGTTCCGCAGTAAAATTTTTGTTTTACACCTTACATGCATCGGCCTTCAAAGGCCAGTTTACTTTCAGCTACTAAGCTGCGTAACTCTGCTTCTATACTGGAGCGTGAGACAACATGTTGTTTCTTACTGATCCATGAAATGAGGTTGCTGCCATAGTATACACAGAAACCACTGGTGGATTTGCGATCATCAAGATCTGATCGCGGAGAGGCCATGGATCTTGTGGTGCTCTGATACCATGAAAGGTATCAGACTCGGGAAGCAAGAAACTCTCAAAAGAAGAGTTTTAACATAAAAGAAAAGAAAGCTTGTAACTGAATAATACTTTGTATTGATTGATTAAAGAGAGTACACACTGCTCTATTTATAGCAGATGAATAACAAGAAAATAAAAGGAAGAGTTATGTAACTAAATCTGTTAACTAATAACAGATTTATGCATAACAGATTGCATAACAGATTTATGCTTATTAGCCCCCCCCGCAAACTCAACGGTGAAGCATGAACCCTTAGTTTGTAGCGAAATCTGGTAAAGTTAGGATCAGATATAGGCTTGGTGAGTATATCTGCAACTTGTTCAGTGCCTGGAAGATGTTGAACAAAGACTTTTCGTTGGAGAACTCTGTCACGAACAAAATAAAGATCCAACTCAAAGTGTTTGGTTCTATTATGAAGTATAGGATTGGCTGCCAGTTGGACTGCACTTGCATTGTCACAAAACACTGTTGGAAGAGTGGGACAAGGAATTCTAAGTTCTGAGAGAAGAGATTGAAGCCAGATCAGTTCAGCTAAGGTGGTTGCTAAGCTGCGGAACTCTGCTTCTGTACTGGAGCGTGAGACAACATGCTGTCTCTTACTGATCCATGAAATGAGGTTGCTGCCATAGTATACACAGAAACCACTGGTGGATTTGCGATCATCAAGATCTGATCGCGGAGAGGCCATGGATCTTGTGCTGCTCTGATACCATGAAAGGTATCAGACTCAGGAAGCAAGAAGCTCTCAAAAGAAGAGTTTTAACATAAATGAAAAGAGAGCTTGTAACTGAATAATACTTTGTATTGATTGATTAAAGAGAGTACACACTGCTCTATTTATAGCAGATGAATAACAAGAAAATAAAAGGAAGAGTTATCTAACTAAATCTGTTAACTAATAATAGATTTATGCATAACAGATTGCATAACAGATTTATGCTTATCAGCCCCCCGCAAACTCAACGGTGAAGCATGAACCCTGAGTTTGTAGCGAAATCTGGTAAAGTTAGGAGTAGATATAGGCTTGGTGAGTATATCAGCAACTTGTTCAGTGCCTGGAAGATGTTGAACAAAGACTTGTCGTTGGAGAACTCTGTCACGAACAAAATAAAGATCCAACTCAAAGTGTTTGGTTCTATTATGAAGTATAGGATTGGCTGCCAGTTGGACTGCACTTGCATTGTCACAAAACACTGTTGGAAGAGTGGGACAAGGAATTCTAAGTTCTGAGAGAAGAGATTGAAGCCAGATCAGTTCAGCTAAGGTGGTTGCTAAGCTGCGGAACTCTGCTTCTGTACTGGAGCGTGAGACAACATGCTGTCTCTTACTGATCCATGAAATGAGGTTGCTGCCATAGTATACACAGAAACCACTGGTGGATTTGCGATCATCAAGATCTGATCGCGGAGAGGCCATGGATCTTGTGCTGCTCTGATACCATGAAAGGTATCAGACTCAGGAAGCAAGAAGCTCTCAAAAGAAGAGTTTTAACATAAAAGAAAAGAGAGCTTGTAACTGAATAATACTTTGTATTGATTGATTAAAGAGAGTACACACTGCTCTATTTATAGCATATGAATAACAAGAAAATAAAAGGAAGAGTTATCTAACTAAATCTGTTAACTAATAATAGATTTATGCATAACAAATTGCATAACAGATTTATGCTTATCAGCCCCCCGCAAACTCAACGGTGAAGCATGAACCCTGAGTTTGTAGCGAAATCTGGTAAAGTTAGGAGTAGATATAGGCTTGGTGAGTATATCAGCAACTTGTTCAGTGCCTGGAAGATGTTGAACAAAGACTTGTCGTTGGAGAACTCTGTCACGAACAAAATAAAGATCCAACTCAAAGTGTTTGGTTCTATTATGAAGTATAGGATTGGCTGCCAGTTGGACTGCACTTGCATTGTCACAAAACACTGTTGGAAGAGTGGGACAAGGAATTCTAAGTTCTGAGAGAAGAGATTGAAGCCAGATCAGTTCAGCTAAGGTGGCTACTAAGCTGCGGAACTCTGCTTCTATACTGGAGCATGAGACAACATGTTGTTTCTTACTGATCCATGAAATGAGGTTGCTGCCATAGTATACACAGAAACTACTGGTGGATTTGCGATCATCAAGATCTGATCGCGGAGAGGCCACGAATCTTGTGGTGCTCTGATACCATGAAAGGTATCAAACTCAGGAAGCAAGAAACTCTCAAAAGAAGAGTTTTAACATAAAAGAAAAGAAAGCTTGTAACTGAATAATACTTTGTATTGATTGATTAAAGAGAGTACACACTGCTCTATTTATAGCAGATGAATAACAAGAAAATAAAAGGAAGTGTTATCTAACTAAATCTATTAACTAATAATAGATTTATGCATAACAGATTTATGCTTATCAGCCCCCCGCAAACTCAACGGTGAAGCATGAACCCTGAGTTTGTAGCGAAATCTGGTAAAGTTAGGTGCAGATATAGGCTTGGTGAGTATATCTGCAACTTGTTCAGTGCCTGGAAGATGTTGAACAAAGAATTGTCGTTGGAGAACTCTATCACGAACAAAGTAAAGATCCAACTCAAAGTGTTTAGTTCTATTATGAAGTATAGGATTGGCTCCCAGTTGGACTGCACTTGCATTGTCACAAAACACTGTTGGAAGAGTGGGACAAGGAATTCTAAGTTCTGAGAGAAGAGATTGAAGCCAGATCAGTTCAGCTAAGGTGGTTGCTAAGCTGCGGAATTCTGCTTCTGTACTGGAGCGTGAGACAACATGTTGTTTCTTACTGATCCATGAAATGAGGTTGCTGCCATAGTATACACAAAAACGACTGGTGGATTTGCGATCATCAAGATCTGATCGCGGAGAGGCCATGGATCTTGTGGTGCTCTGATACCATGAAAGGTATCAGACAGGAAGCAAGAAACTCTCAAAAGAAGAGTTTTAACATAAAAGAAAAGAAAGCTTGTAACTGAATAATACTTTGTATTGATTGATTAAAGAGAGTACACACTGCTCTATTTATAGCAGATGAATAACAAGAAAATAAACAAGAAAATAAAAGGAAGAGTTATCTAACTAAATCTGTTAACTAATAACAGATTGCATAATAGATTTATGCTTATCATTGAGAGACTTAATCTTTGATTTGCACAAGGAGTTACATGAAGGTGTGAAAGTTTTAACGATAGTCAAACTACTGGAAAATCAAATAAAGGATAATATTCCTTTTTGTCCGAAATAATATGCAATGAAGTGCGGGAAAATATTGCCATGAAGTGCGGGAAAAAAAAATTAGAAATTCAAGACAAGCTCATTCATCACTGTTTGTAAGTTTGGTTATCAAGACATTTTAAAAAGTAATCAACATATTCTCAGCGAGATTGGAGATTCAAATTTTACCATATTCTCCGAGATGGTAACGTAGCGAGGAAGGCAATAGCAAGAAAGGTAGGTTTGCTTTGAAGCTGATTCTTCGAGGCTTCATTCAATGCAAGTAGCTTAGTACTAGTATTGAGAGAAATCAAAAAGTGGGATGAGAATTTATTTATTTTTATCATGTTTGGTAAAGTAATAGATAAAATTATCCATAGATAAATATTTTTCCTATCATTTCCGTTTTTAATTACATATGAAAAAAATAATAATCTCATCCTCACCTATAATATTATTTTTTTCCATCAACTGAGAATCTCATTTTCATATTTTGAGACAAAAATGCATTTATACAATATTGTGTAAAAATAGGTAATTTTTCATTTCGATTCAGATTCCCATTAATAACATAACATCAGTAAAATTATCTCAACTTTTCTGAAAAAAATTTGACATACCAAATACCTTTTCGTAACTTACGGAAAAAAAATTCTGTTTGGGCATCTTTGCCATCTTCAATTACCTTAAAAAAATTGTCAACATAAAATTAGTTATAAACGTTAGTTATTAGACATTCTGGAATGGCAAATGTTATACTTACTACCTGTTTTTTTTACTACTTATTACTACCAAATCTTAACCGTTGATTTTAAATCATAACCGTTAGATTGACGGAAATCAACGATTAAGATTTGGTAGTAACAAGTAGTAAGAAAAATAGGTGGTAATTATAACCTCTCCCTCCTGGAATTGAATAAAGGTAATGTAATATAAAGAATTATAAAACTATTACTATCTAATTGAACTCGGAATAGTTCCACGATGTTCGCATTTAAAATATTTTAGATCATACTTACAAATAAAAATGAAAATTAGATCATTACTATTTCTAATAGTATAAGACTTAAAGAAGACTAATGTTATTTAATTAGAAAAGTTATAATGAAATTCAGTTAGAATGCGTCAAATTAAACTCGAGAATAGTCCTTGGTGACGTCAAAGAAATGGAGATTACTTATTAATCCAAGAGTAAATAATAATGTTGACCTGACAAAAAAATCCTCACTTATAGTATTATTTTGATCAAGAATTTTATTCATTCATTTTTAATATTCTTAAAGCAATAGATTGAAGGAAGACAATTAATGAAAAATATAATAATAACTTACTTATGTGGAAAACCGGCCTCAAGATCCACCGAACATTATTTTCTTCGCGTTCTTATTCTCTGATTAAATAAAATCATTATTCAGTTAAAATAATAAATAAATAAATAAATAAAAGGAATGCAGCATCTTCTTCTAACAAATAGGCACTAATTAATCATAATCAAATAAAAAAAAAATACCCCAAAAAAAAAAAACTAATTGTGAGTAATAAAAGTTTTGAACAGACGATGGGAGTCAAAGTGACAAACAAGGTCTCAATAAGTGGATTCAATAAAGAAAATAGGAAAACAGAAAAAAAAAATGCACGTAAATCCTGAGAAATGATACAAGAATAATAAAAATAAGCAAGAATTTGGGTCAAATTGTTGGAATTACCAATCTAAATTATCACAGTCCTTCCTCTCCATGTATTTCATTGCTTCTCTTGAGTTTGAACCGGATGCATCTTCTTTCCCTACTACACCATGTTAACGTGAGATTCTTTTTCTCATATCAAGTTAAAATATTTTCACCATCTCAGAATACGAAATTAATCTTTTCGACACAGCTTGACTTTATTCATTGTGAACATTTCGAAAATAACATTAATCTTGTTTAACTATAAGATTCAAATAACCCTAATGTGAAATGAGAATTAATTTTAGGGAAACATAAATATGTATCAATACTCAAAACATTATAACCCGTATTTTCTTTTTAATTTTTTAGCAAGTTATGTTCCTTATTTTCATTTTCTGTTTCTTTTCATGTTACAAGAAGAAGCTTTTGGCAGGTTCAATACACATCAATATATGGTTATAGCATATCTATTGCTGAAGTTTTTGGCCACTTAAATTTAACAGTAGATCTAAGGCTTTAATCTCTAGTAAACCTCAAACCAAGAACAGCCACTGCATAAACAAATGATCATATGTAACATAGTAGCAGTTTACACTGAAAATGGAAATAACGTTCAGATAGAAAATTGAAAAAGCAAATATAACGAAAGGAGACCATGTGATTTTTTTACCTCATTGTTCAGCACATAGTTAAGTATTTTGAACTCTCCAATCTACAGCCATCCGTTGAATATTCAAATGCATTCATTCAAAACTGCAGGTCTTGGCCTCATTTTTATAACCAGTCACTACTTTGCTAGTCTTGTTCTTCTTCTTTTCTTTTTTTTAATTACTCTGACACTGAAAAACTATGCAGCTGAGTAGCTGACCATTCAATTACAACCGCAGGTTTTGGTTTCGTATTTATTAACCATCCGTTTGCAATTATTGGTCTTCTTTTTTTTTTTTATTGACAGCTGGCCATTTACGAAAATTACTCTCCTTTCAAGTATTTTGAATTTTTTAACAATAATCGAGATATTGGTTCTATTTCTTTCCTGTTTTTAAAAATAGTTTTCTAATTTTCAGAAAGAAAAAAAAAAAAAAACTCATTTGATAATTCAGTTTTGTAAAAAAAAAATTAAAAATTATAATTATTTTTTTATTTTTAGAATTAAATTTAGAAAATATGTCTGAGTTCTTTTTTTTTTCTGTTTTGATTTTTTACTTTTAAAACAAAAAATAACTATTTCTATAATTATTCTACAAAACAGTTTTAAGAACAAAAAATCAAAACACATTCAAACCCGACTTATTGTTTCTCGTCCTGAGACGACACACAAAAAAAAATGGATGTCATATATTAAGATAAAAAAATGAATCTCAATTATTTTTTTATATATTATTTAAGATAATTTATCTTGTATTATAAAGAAATAATAATTTAAACAATAAAATATGTTATTAAAAATAAAACTTAATGCAAGTCTTGGTCTTCCTTTGGAGCACATTTTTAGTACGTCCGTCCCATAAGATAAGGTGCGATTTTTTTATTTTATATTATATACTATTGAGAATATATACTATAAAATAAAAAAGTCACTTTTTCTTTACTCTCTCCAATACACTAATAGTTAAGGTATGACGCTTTTATTGATTTGTCGCAAATCTATTTATAGCATATTAAAATTTTCTTTTTCTTTAATATGTCAGAGAAAATATGGGGAAAAAAAAGGATATCTATAGGATTTTTGGTTGAAATAATGAGAAAGTAAAATGAGAAAAAAAAATTTATCATATTCGATAAAAATAAAAGTAAAAATATATCATGATACTCTTTTTTCCCATTTTTACTTACATATAGAAAAAAATAATTATATTCACCCATAGTATTATTTTTTTCCACCAACTGGGAAATGTATTTTTACATTTTTAGACAAAAATATCCTTACATAATATATCAATAAATATGTAAAAATATGTAATTTTATCATTTTAATTCAGATTCTTATCAATAATTTATAATTAACCAGATATATTATTAGTAAAATTAATATAATTTTTTTAAAAAAAATCTCTCACCATATTTAAAAAAAAATATCTTTTTTTCGTATAAATATAAATATTTCCTCTTTCAATCTCATATAGTCCATTCATTTGCAAATGCATTATGATTGTAGTACCTTATTCATTTCTCGACTGTCGTGTTTGCTTTTGTCTGTGTTGGCAGAGAAGCTTTAATGCTTTGCAGCGGTGAAGCCGGAGATAATGAGGGGGCCATCGCTCATAAATTTTTATTCAATTATATTTAAATTTAACAAAAATAGAAAAATGCACTTCTCTTTTATCTGTAAAATAATTTATTGATTTTTTCTATAACCCGGGTATCCTCATTCAACCTCCTCCGGTGACCTTGCCTTCGGTATACGGCCCTGTAGACTACCCCTCAATTCTCCAACCGAGGAAGGTATGATTTGAACCCCTGACTCAAGCAAGCCCTTGTGTTATGTTATAGAGATTCGTTTTACGTGCCGGATTTTTTTTATTACGAGCTTCACAAAATCTTGTGAGTGTAGGAAATATTTTCTAATCATGTTAAATTATAGATGATAAACCCTATATAATATAATGGTAAAATTATTATTTTTTTCACATCAACTAATAAAATATAAGTGGAAAGAAAATTTATCATAACTATATACTATCTATAATATATAATGTAATTAATATAAAATATTTTCTGCAATAATAAAAAAGTGGATGTAATATACTAAGAAAAAAACAAATTTTAACAAAGAAATCTCAAAAAGTGGATCTGATATATACTGCCCACCGACAAATTTGACAGCTGGTCATTTACGAAAATTACTCTCCTTAAAAGTATTTTAAGTTTTTTTAACAATAATAGAGACAGTGTTTTTTATTCCGAGACAACACACACCAAAAAGTGAATGTGATATACTAAAAAAAATGAATCTCAATTACTTCTTATTTATTATATAAGATAATTTATCTCATATGATATAAGAAATAACAATTTTAACAATTAAATATGTTATTAAAAAAAAACTTAATGCAAGTCTTGGTTTTTCTTTGGAACACATTTTTAATACATACGATTTTTTTTATTTTACATTATGTAGTATATAGTATAAAATAAAAAAGTCATTTTTTTTTTGTCTCACTCCAATACACCTTTAGTTAAGGTGGCACCCTTTTATTGATTTATTGCAAATACATTCATAGCATATTAGAAATTTCCCTTCCTTTGATATCTAATAGAAAATATGGGAAAAAAAGGATATTTATATAGGGTCTTTGGCATGAGTATTTTGGTTGAAATAATGTGAAAATAGGATGAAGAAATATTTTTTATCATGTTTGATAAGAGTAAAAGTAAAAAAATCTCATGATGTTTTTTTTCCTTCATTTCCATTTTTAATTACATGGAAAAAAATAATTATTTTCCACTCAGTATTATTTTTATCCATCAATTGGGAAATGCATTTTCACATTTTTAGAGAAAAATATCCTTACACAATATATCAATAAATGTGTAAAAATGTATAATTTTGTCATTTCAATTCAGATTCTTATCAATAATTTATAATTAGCTAAATATAATATTAATAAAATTAACCTACTTTTTTTGAGAAAAAAAATCTCTTACTATATTTTTAAAAATCTTTTTTTCGTATAAATAAAAATATTTCCTCTTTCAATCTCATATAATCCATTCATTTGCAAATGCATTAATGATTATAGTACCTTATTCAATTCTCGACTGTCGCGTTTGCTTTTGTCTGTGTTGGCAGATTAGCTTTCATGCCTTGCAGGCTGCAGCGGTGGAAAATTTTTATTATGTTAGCGGATCAATGGGATCCTTTCCACTTAAAAATTGACATCTGTATTTTTTTATTTATTTTTTTCTTTTCTTTCTCCTTTTTTTCTCAATTTTTTCTCTTACCTCAGTCTCATATAATATTTTGCGATCATGAACCACTATAAATTCACTCACAGCGGTGAAGCCGGATATAATGAGGGGCCATCGCTCATAAATTTTTATTTTAATTATATTTAAATTTAACAAAAATAGAAAATGCACTTCTCTTTTATCTGCTAAAAAAAATTATTTGTAATAACTGATTTATATCATGTATTACAGATAATATATAATATAATCATAAAATTATTATTTTTTTGTCACATCAATTTATAGAATGTAAGGAGAAAAAAAAATCATTATTATAATTATATACTATCCATAATATATAATGTAATCTATACAAAATATTTTCTGCAATATACAATCTTTTTCTATACGCTAACTTAGACTGCCTCGTTAAAAAATCTTTCCAAAAAAAAAAAATCTCAGCAGGGTAAGCATTTGGTAAAGAAAAAAAGAGTACAATGCGTATAACTCTGCATCAATTAAGTCAGATAGCTACTGTTGGAGCTAAGACAATAGCAAGAGTTACAACTATCCATATTGGCAATCTCTTAGTATTCTCGTATAGTAAATTATAATTATGTTCATCTATAACATTTTCCATGGACATCATTGGGCTAATATTTATGTCTCGTTAAAACCTTATTAGAAAAAAACCCAATGGGAAAAACCTAACGAAGGAAAAATAGTACATGACATGCGATACCAAAATATTACACAAACTGCCTCGTTAAAAACCTCTGGCTAAGAAAATCCCATTGGGAAAAAACTTTAGCAAAGGAAAAAAGTACAATAATAAACCTTCAGGGCTCTACCAAGGAAGTACAATAATAAATCTTCTCCCCCTAATAATCTATCAAGGAAGTAGCGAATAGGCTTTAACTTTACAGCCTTCCATAACATTGTAGTACTTCCACAGAAAGATGCATCTCCAGTTTGTGATTATATAGTCGACACCAAAATATTTCACTAATGTAAAATCTCCATATCATGGATAGATCCTCAAAAATATGATTAATGTTATTCCAATGTCATAAGGAGCAACACTATGTCTAGCTAGAACTTTCACTGGAAATGTAATATCAGGCCTGAATGCAATTTGCAAAGTATAGTAGAGTTCTTTATGACGCTTAAGATTAGGGACTTTTGGTCCTAATATTTTCTCTTTATTTTTTTTTTGTTTAAATGGATCTATATTCATTTATAGTGAATGGACCATCATTTGTTTACTAATATATTAACAATGGTGAAATAACCATTTTTGAAATATACTCGTTCTGCAAGCCGAGTCAATATGTTTGAGACCACCATATAGTGATCTTTAAAGCTCGATACTAAACATGTTGCGAATTTCATTCCTTCCATATAGGATATGGAGAATCTTTCAGGATATTCATATAAATATTATCGTCAAGTGACCCTGCGGTCACGATGTCCATCAAGTGCATCTCAATATGCATACTAGTTGCGATACTGATCGAGAAACGAAACTTAATATAACTCATTTTGGGAGAATAAACATCATAATTGATGTAGGGTCTTTGTGAAAAACCTTATTCTTACTTAGTTGCCTCTTTTCATTCATTCACATATGAATGCTTCTGTCATTCTTAAATGATTTTGGTTCTAGATCTATATTTTCTTTTGAGACAGCAAGAATTACTAAGAAGACAAAGGTGACGCCGGCGATAGATAATATTATCATATTTCCTCCCTTATCACTATAGTGTATTGCAACTTTTATATCATTATAAATCAAATCTGATCTTTGTTGTTTCCCATGACATTCGAATTTGACCGTTTCGTATTCCCGGGATTTGTTGCAATTAGCAACGCTGCATTTATTTCACCGAGTTCTCTTTCTTCAAGATTAACCTCATCAGGAGGTGTGATGAGTGACTTATTTTCATTTTTTTGCGAATTTATCTCATTAGTCTCATTCATGCTTCCGGCATTGTTTAGACTCAAATAAATTTGGTGTCATAAAATTCTTCACAATAGGTGGCTCATTTTTTGCAGGGATATGAGACTTAGTCATTCGTTTGTGATTTGTAAAAATATGTGGCATTTTCATTGCTAATGATATTTTGAACTTCAAGTTCAATTATACTTGTACGTAGACCATTATAATAATTCATTTGATTTTTCGTTCAAAATAATTTCTCGAGATTTATCAAGCTTCTGGCTTTCTCCCCTTAATGTCGGGAAATGTCCCTCTATTTAATAAGTGAATTGTTTATCAAAAAATTCGCCCAACAGGGGCTCCAAATACTTGATTCTGTATTGAGTTTCACAAACTCACGTAAATGTTAATCCTTCAGATAACATAAGACATATATTATGCAACCGAAAAATGTGCAGATGGTAAACATCATGTTCACATCCACGTACAGGTTCAAGATGGGAGTATGCTTAAAAGCATTTGAGTTAGTGAACTTCAGGTTCATAATCATTTTGGGCATTGGATGAATAATTGATCAAATTGATTCATCTAAATAAACAGCTCTTCTAGAGCTTTTGCAAATATTTTTGCAGACATGCCCATGACTATATCCATGCTCCTGTTGGGAGATTTTATCTCGCTCCTTGATTGCTTCTCAAAGTAACATAATGCCAACTCTTATGGAACCTTCAGTCATGTCGAAAATTATAGTTTGGAACATTCGCTTTAGGGAATATGGTTTAACCTATTTGCCAAACTTTATGAGCCTATTTTCTTGATATGACGTACTACTGGAGCATATTCAAGAGACATAAAATATAAATAATATTTTCTCTGAATATTCTATTTCAAATTATTCATCAGATCAATTAAATCTTTTCAATCATGGGTTGGAGTTAATGTTCTTCAGGAACTATACCATTTCTATTTATAAACTATACCATTTCTATTTATAAGAATAATAACCAAGAAAAATTATTCATTTTGTGTTATCCTTCTGGGATATATAACTTCTTTGAGAAGTTACTAAAACTAGCAAGCTTAATGCAAGACAAATTATTTGTCTCAATGATAAAATCATCATAAATAAAACATAAAATTAAGCAAAATATATATGCCCTACTTCAGGAGCAATAACTGAAAAAGATATTGTTTGCCTTATGGTTATGGAAATATGAGTAATTTCCATGGTACAGGACTCACCGTGTTTGCCTTTAATTTAATTAGAAAAATCATTTCATTAGCCACTTTCATTTGACTTTTGTCATTTTCATGATTTGACCTAATGTTGACTTTTTTTATCGTCCTTTTAGGGGTTATATTATTTGTGCTCATAGCCCTCAAAATAGCTAGAGTCTTTCACATATTTAGCATTTGCTTCAGGCAGTGCTTTTGAACCAACATGTCTACAATTATAATTATTTTCACTCACTTCAAGGATGTGAAAATTTTGCTTTTCAATGTTTGACATAACAGAATAATCTTTAAATTAATAATAAATATTACCATAAAACATTCACTACTACTACAAGTGTATGAGGATATATAGTTTCTCAAATACCCAATATTACTTCATATGTCAACCACAACAACGCCTCACTTTTTGGACAATTACACCAAGGAATGAGCATGATGGAACGAGAAATTGTTCCCAATTAACCCCATTTTAATGGTAAAATTCCATTTGTTCCATCAATTGGTAACCAATTTTTGTTGTAAAAATATGTTCCCAGATCCTGAGAACAGAAGTACCATAAGGGAACGGATGATGATGTAATCAGCTGATAATACAAGAAAAGGGGAACGGTTTGACTTATTTGTACACCTGCTACACTAACCTCTCTTATGACTCCTATGCAGGAAACGTTGAAAAGAAGCTTCTAAAAGCATAAAGGAGTACAACAATCAAGCAGAAAGAAATTTGTACAGCAGAGAACAAAGAGTGCTCATTGGTTTAGAGAAAAACAAGCATGGGGGTCTCAGAATAAAAAGGCAAATCTCAACGCTAAGACATCCAATCAAATAACTTGCTTCACTTGTCAGAGCACCAGTCCACTACCCTTCCATTCAATCAAGGAACAACTGAAGAAGAATCAAAAGATTGCCATCCATCACTTCAGCCTATAAATAAAAGAATCCCACAACGAAGAAATGATTGAATTTCTTAAGAATAGATCCCCTAGTTGTAGTTTAAGTTTTTGTATTTTACTTTTATAGATCTAGCAATAGCTAAGTTACAACAACTCTTTCCCATTCTCTTTCACCATTTGAGACTCCTTACGATTAATATCCATACTTCTTCATTTTATTTCTCTGAGTTGTAAACTTGTTTATTATTAATATATGTTTGTTATTTCTCTTCTCTTCCACTTGTTATCTTCAACCTGAATCTCTAGTCTATGGTATTTCAGATTGAGATAATCATGTTTGTGTTTTCAGCCATGGGCTAAGTTATTTTGTAATGGAAAAGCTATGAAATTCTTAAAGAACTATGTCCAAAACTCTTGTACTGAATCTTTTGTATTTCTGTGATTCAAGTAATTTTAACTCTTTGGGTATCAATGAAAATTGAACACAAACTGAGAAAGAAATTTTCTTAAAGAAGGAATTTCAGACAACTTAATCATAGGAGGAAGGTAGGATTTTGGAAACAATCTTACTGGTTGCCTTACGAATAAGGAACCACCTCGTTCTCTGAAGGTTCTGAACTTAGTAACTGTTGAAGTCAAGGAGCCATGGGAATATGGAAACTTGTGAGCCGTTTAGTCCATGAGCTGAGGAATCAGAGTTGGCAGTGAAAAGACCTGAACAAATTCAGAAGGGTTAAGTCTTGAGTTGAGAGCATAGCTATTTAAGAATGAAATGGTGGATCCGTTTCTTGTGTTAAAACTATTTTTGTTAATCATCCATCTTGTTGTCTCTTAATTATTATTATCTTTAAGCTTTCAACATTTAATATTTTGTACCACACAACCAAACCTCCAAGATTTTTTCGTTCCTCCTGAAATCAGGAAGGATTCAATATATAACGACGCGAGGAGTTATTTAGCGTCAATCTAAACCTACCACCTTGAAGGAATGTCCTTAAGGCACTAGGGAACGAAAGACCAAGCAATTCAATACTGTCTCTTTTTTATATATATTCCAAATTCTTTTCAAAATAGTTTAAAGTATTATTTAGAGTTACTATCCTCGTGGGAACGATAACTTGGGCACTAATAATCTCACTTATTACTTGATGCGTGCACTTGTGCGACTGGGTTAATATCTAGAGAACGAATCTTGATGGACTAAGTAAAGGGAACATCGTTAAGAGCATCAGCACCCAACAGAACACCACACATTTAGATCATAACCAATAGAAATGTAATGGTTGTAATTAAATAAAGTCTCTTGAGAATTGGAATTTGATCAAGCATGAGATTTGTATGGATGTTCATAAGATCTTTCAAGATCCTTCCTTGATGAACTCCATTAATACCACGCAACTAGTGTTAATTCCTAAGGTGAAAAGACCCGATAGTGTTATGCAACTCAGACCAATTTCCCTTTGTAATGTGATTTACAAAATCATTAACAAGATTCTGGTTTGTAAGCTGAAAAAAGAGCTCATAATATTGGCCGTTATCTTGGTTCAATGATGCAACACGGTCGTGTTTCAAAGAATCATTATGCTGGGGTCTTTGATAAAGTCAGACAAAAATTGGCTGGTTGGAGTTCCCAGGTGCTTTCTTTTGCTGGTAGAGTCACACTTGCAAATTCTATTATTTCAGCAACTCCAACCTTTCATATGTAATATAGTTTGTTTCCTAAATCTATTTGTGATGAGATAGGAAAGCTCCAGAGATCCTTTACTTGGGGAGATACAAGTAATCAAAGGAAGGCCCACCTAGTCGCTTGGGAGCAAGTTTGCAAACCAAAAAGTCTGGGAAGATTGGGAGTAATTAATCTTCAAACTCAGAATATTGCTTTTATGCATAAATTGGCCTGGAAGATGATCAATTTCCCTCATGAACTTTGGGTGCAAGTGATTATGAGCAAGTATGGCAGAGGCTAGGATTTTCGAAGAGGAGTGATTCATAAAAATTATGATTCAAACTTCTGGAAAAATTTGTCTTTTGTGTGGAAATCCTTTCTTAATTGTATGAAATGGGACTTAAGAAATGGTCAGGATACTAGTTTTTAGCTGGACAATTGGACAGGTCTAGCAGGGAATCTTCTTTTTTTTGTTACATCTCCTCCTCCTGCAGAAGATTTGCATAAATCTGTGAGTGATCTAGTTATTAACAGAACTGGTAATTGGAATGTTAATCTCTTGCAGCATTACCTATGTTGAGATATATAGTCTCACATTGGTTGGATGAACAACTAATGTGGCCTTTATAAGGCCTTGGGCACTCACATCCTTTGAGCTAGCTTTTGGGGTGGTGTATCCCAAGGTTCTTTACATGGTATCAGAGCCTCGCCGTCCCCCACTTTCTCTTGTGGACTCTTTTAGCACAGGTAGGCTGGGCCTGTTGCATCATCCACTCTTCAAGCCCAATGGGCTCTCGTGTGAGGGGGCGTGTTGAGATATGTAGTCCCACATTGGTTGGATGAACAACTAATGTGGCCTTTATAAGGCCTTGGGCACTCCCACCCTTTAAGCTAGCTTTTGGGGTGGTGTATCCCAAGGTTCTTTACAACCTAGATGGTGATATCATTTCGGTGCTTAATGGTATTCTAGTGCCCAATGAGGAGGATGGTCAAGACCAGTTAATTTGGAAAAACTTCCAGCCTGAAATCTGCTTACCGGGGTCTTTTAAACTTTCCTTCTAATCCTCCTAACAATGTTTGGACGAAAATGTGGAAATGGAAAGGCCCTCCCAGAATTAAAACCTGCATGTGGTTGATCTTACATGGTCGACTTCTCACAAAGAGTGTCACTGGTCGTTGGAAAGGCACGAGCATATATTGTTCAGTTTGTACTGAGGAAGTGGAAACAATGTTGCATACTTTTCGTGACTACAAACATGCAAAATTGGTGTGAGATAAGATAATTTGGCCTCGTTGTGCATTCCAATTTTACAGTTTGGATGCAAGGAGTTGGGTGGATAGTAATCTCACCTCCACGTGGGGTCCAGGTAATTGGTAAGGAATTTTTTTAATATCTTGTTGGTTTATTTGGAATTGGAGAATTAAGTTAATCATTGAGGTGAATTTCAGTTTTCTTGCTCATCCTGTAACTGTGATTAGAGTTTATGAGTCAGAAATTAATAGTTGTAGAGCTTTAGAATCATCTACAAATCTTCCTATTGCGCCTATGCAGACTCATTGAACTCCTCCTGCACCTAATTGGGTTAAGCTTAATGTAGATGGGTGCGGTTAGTACAACATCCGATTTAGCAGGTTGTGGAGGTATTTTTAGATCAGAAGATGAGTCTTGGTTAGGAGTTCTAAAAGGGTTGGAAATTGCTTGGAAGATGGGTTTCCGTAAAATTGAGCTAGAAGGAGACGCTTCAGAAGTTATTACGATGCTTGCTTGCAGAAGCAATGCAGCTTGTCTACCACATATTGTGGCAAGAGTACAAGCTCTTATTGATCAAGATTGGTTAGTAAATCTAAAGCACATTCCGAGAGGAGCTAATGGGTGCGCTGATTGGCTAGCCAAGTCTTCCATCCATAGTTTTTTCGGTCTTCATTGCTAACGGTTTATTCCTACAGATCTGATTCCCTTGTTTATTTTAGATCTCAACGAACAATCTGATTCTTTTCTCTCCTATGTGGTTCTTCAGTCTTAAAAAAAACTTAAACAAAAAATAAAAATGTGTGTTTATTTTTATCTTTTCACTATCTTTGTGTAGTTCTTAACCTTTGCTTTTGTAGATTTTTGGGGTGTTTAACCTTCTTTTCCATATTTCATCTATACCTTCACCTCAGCCCCATTGCAACCCTACATAAAGCCCTCTTGATTTGTGTATGCATGTGTTAGTAGCAGTGGAAAAGTAGAATTTGAGCAAGCCTATGGTAGAATGATTTTCTTGAGTAGATTTGAGTGATACACTGATTACCTGATACACTTGAGAGAGAAATATTGAGAGCATCATGTGAGAAACTATTTTCTGTAATTGGCATGTGCAGTTGAAGTTAGCAGGTCTTTTGATTTGAGATTAGGGAATTTCGGTCCTGATTGATTTATCTGTGGAAGACTTATGATCTTTGTATATTTACTGTATGCTTGATAGTTGTTAGAAAAAATTAGTTGATCTTAGTCTTTGCTTTCAACTTTAGTTTTTGCCCAGGAGTGCAAAAAGATAAGTGTGGGGGAATTTGATAACTCATATTTTGTTACACTTATTTATTACTTTTGGTTGGTATTTTTATGATTTATTAGAATTAAATAAAGGTCTTTTAGGTCAAATCACAATTCTAGATTTTGATTGGGTTTAATTGATTTTCATCATGATTTTCCAGATTTACACTACTTTCGTATTTTGATCATATCTCACTCCAAAGATGTCTGATTGACTCCGTTCTTGTTTTTTTTTGTAGCTAACATACAGGGCTACAATCGCTATTTCAGTTACTGAAGCCCAATTCGGACTGGAAGATGGTCAAAATCGGAGCTCAAGATGACGTGTTTTTGCTGGAATTTTATTTTGACGTTTGGACTTGTAATTCACATTAGGACCCAAGGCCATGTTTTGTTGTTTTATTTTATTTTATTCAGCTTTTATTTTATGTATGGGCCGAAGCGGTGAAACCCTAGCCCTGCTGAATGATGGCTATTTAAGGGAGACCTTAGAAAACCCTTCGGTAGTTAGATTTTGAGTTGAACAATTGTTTTTCAGTTTTCTCTATCAAAATTCTGCACTCTTTCTCTTTATCTTCTTCTTTTATGCTATTTTATTCTGAATGATGTTTAATCTCGCGATTTATAATAACCCTATTATATAACTTTTAAATTAGAGAGTTATGATGAGGACCTTATGGTCATAAATAGAATGAGAATGAAATTCTAAGAATTTGGATATCCATATTGAGGGTATTCTGAACAGTTGAGTTTTCATCTGTTATTTTTGACTGCTGACGCAGTAACAGTCAGTAGAATAGCTTCAAGCGAGCAAATTATAGTTAGAGATCTAATCTAATGATATAAAAATCATGAATGAGGTTAGGATATGATTTGATGAAGATTGATACCCATATTGGGGTATTTTTGAAAAGTCACTTTTGCCGGGTATTTTGTATTGCTGTAGCAGCAGTCAGTAGAATCCCGAAACGGGAAAAAGATGAGAAAATGGAAATAAACACCAATATATGCCTAACAAGTCATAATTAGACCAAAAATGTTAAAGTTAAGATGATTATGAAATCCGGGTACAGTTAAGAACACCGGTAAAGACTATAGTGCAATTAAACAACTGTTAGTGGATCTGTGATCTACTAATCAAATTTTTAAGTTATGAACATGATAATTAGAGAAAATTAATGTTAATTACTTAAATTTAGAGATTTGGGAGTTTTCGGGTAAAAATTTGACGACGGATCAGTTAAAAATTACACCGGGTCTCACTAAAGGACGAATGCCACTTAAGTGACATGGAAACCCTAATTAGGGCACCTTTCCCTCCCATTTCAAATCTGAATCAGCCCCCTCTTCTCACTTCTCTCTCTAAAATTCAAACTTCAAATTTTGCTCTCACCTCTCTCTAAGATTTAATCTCCAAAACCTCACCAAATCACCAAACCTCCTTCATCAAAGTTATTCCTCTCATCATCCTCTTCAAGAATATACCATTTTTGTTGCTAAAAACCAAAATTTCGTGGTGACTCTCCTTCCATACAGCCATGGTGTTGACAAGTTCAAGCCTTAGAGAAGATGTTTTGAGTTCTCTTTGAAGAACACTCATTTGGTGCTTGTCTACTTGAGTTTTAGTGTAAGTATCTTGAATCTTTTTCTTGAGAAATCCCACCTTTGAGTTGTGTTCTTGAGTTCTAACTTTGAGTCTTTCTTAAAGGTGTGTTCTTTGTGGAAAAGATGCATCCTTGCTTGAGAAAAGTGGAAGCTTGAGGCCTTGGAGCTAACTTAAAGAAGTAAGCATGATTACTTGGAGAAATGTTGACAAAAATGCTTTCCCATCCACCTATATGATTCAGCCATCATGAGTTTTCTATAGGGTTGATGTTTTAATTTGATAAAAATGGGTTCTTCATGGTCTAAAGTGTGGATAATCTTAGGTGGAACCATGGGAAAGGTTAAAAATGCAACCTTTAATCTTAAGAACACTAATTATGACTAAGGAATGGATTTGAACCCTAATAATATCACTTAATCAAATCTGCCCTAAATAGTATGATTAGGGTTTTATGTTTAAAATTTAATTAGATGATGGATTAGTGGACTAATTAAGTGTAGGACTTAATTAACTAATGAAATGACTAAGAAATAGGCTTAAAAATACTAATATTAACACCTAAACAATTCAGCCATGTAGGCTTAAGGTAGGGTCACTATGTTAAAATTAATATTAAGACCTCATTAGGATATTAATTTAGTGGTTAAGTGAAGTGGACCTTGCATAATACACTAATTAAGGATTAAACTCTAAAATTGGACTAAAGTAGGGTTTAGTTACACTAATTAAATAATTAGTAAAATTTAAGTATCATGACATAATGGGACTAATGATATTTCATAATGGGACTTATTAATAGAAAAATCCAAGAATTAATGTGAATTAGGATTTATAATCAAAAGTAATTAAGGTTTGTTAAGTAAACACATTTAAAGCTAGGTAACCAGTTTTTAGGCAAAATTGGGGAGAGCATATCTCTCTCCACAGAGGTCATATAGGGTTGTGCCTTATATCAAATTGAAGATTGCGATGTCAGATATCTTGTGTCAAAATTTGATATCAATTGACGATGTATTCCATTCTGTATGTTCGTTTGAGTGAGGACTGCACAGGGAGGCCATGTACAGGGGCGCTGTACATGACTACATCTTCTACGAATTGTTTCTTCCTCTGTGCTTACTCAAATTAGGCTCATAATATGTAGAATTAAAGATAAAAGTGTCTAGTTGTCTACATAAAATTTTGAGAGAAATTGGTTTAGTAGATTTTCCAGAATCGCAGAAATGGTAAAGGATGTTTAGGGCCCTGTTCGGAGTTGGCAAACAGTTTTGCTTGTCCAACTTCAAATGGTGATAACCGGAGCTAGGAAACTTCAAATGAGGCATGTGATACGTTTTTGGAAAGGTAATTGAGTCTAGATTAACATACTAAAAGATGAGAATTTTATAACAAGTGAGTTTCTCTCAGTAACTAGAAAACAGAAGCATGTACAGTTTTGGGAAAACCATAAAAGTGATATTTAAGCTAAGTGGGCTTAGAAGAACCCTTAGTAACTTATAATAATCAAAAATATGGCTTGGATGAGTTGAAAATAATCTAAGTGAGCCTTGCATGTGATTCTAAGCTATGTAAGTAATTGAAGATTAAAGTGGCTTGTAATAATGCACTAAAATATGTATTAAGTAATAATTGGTCTAGACTTGTAATGGGCATAATATTGGCATATGAGTATGAAAAGTGGAATCATTAAATGATTAAGTCGTTGATATGACTTGATTAATTATTATTAATTAATGATGTGAATGGTTCCTACTCTAGGTGTGCCTAGAGAACCGTGCACTTGAGGATCTTGTTGGAGCATACGTATTATATTGGAGTGTGGGCTTGTGCTAAGCTCCCTAAGGTAAGCTCCTAGTTCTAGTTGACTCCTCTCTCTTGTGGCCCCACCATGATGGTGGGCATTATGGTTGTATTGTATGAGAGTATATGGTATGATGTATATGTGCATTCATTCACATTCATATAGATGTTATATGATCTTGATGTTATGATGATGCACTGATGATATATGTTACGAGGATCCTGGCCAGTGATCATGGTATGTAGGCTGCCTAGCTGCCTATGACTTGACTTTGAGAGCTATTTCATACTGAAGTTGTGTTGACTGTCTATGGCTTGACCTTGGAAGTCACACATGTGTAACTGTCTATGGCTTTGACCCTGGGGTTACACAAGGATGATATGATGTATGCTTGTATAATATGCTTTATATCTGATTTGTCATGCAGGAAGTGGGCTCAGGGGTTAGGGGATCCTCTATGAACCTTGAGCTTACTGAGATGTTGTTATCTCACCCCGTTTGGGGATATCATTTCAGGTACCCAGAGTAGTGGTGATGCTTCTAGGGGAAAGGCCCCCGCATTGGAGTAGTTGATGATGCAGCTGATGATTTTATATTATGTTTAGATTTGATGTTGGCATGTAGACTTGTTAACATGTTTAATTATTTTATGGAGATTATTGTATGTATTTATTTAGGCTCATGATAATATTCTTAGAGCCATGGATTATTTACAGATGCTTTTATACTTTGAATTAATATAGACTTGATGCATGTATTTAGTTAATTTGGGCACGGAGCCTTATTAATTGTATTGACCCATTGAGGGGATTGCAGTCCGTGTGGACTTGCAAGCTATCTGTTTAAATTATTATATCAATTAGGTTATCTGTATGTGTGGGATCATGTTCCCAGTTATCTGAAATATAGCCGTTATGCTGTCCGTGAGACTCTGTCAATAATGACACTTGATGTTATATCTTGATGGTCAATGGCCGCTAATACTGGCTTATGGAATTAATTAGTAGATGTATGTTTAGATTTACACTTTCGCAGTATCTCACGTGAACGTTTCTAGAAATGTTTTTTTTAAAAGGTTTTGAAAAAAGTCTACTCGTATTTTTATAAGACGTTTTATTCCTTTTCAATAAAGTCTTCCGCTGTGAATGTTAAATATCATGTATGTTAACAACCGGAGTACTACGGGGTGTTACACGATTCTAGGCTAAACACCTTTAATAAATCTAAGGTTAAGGGTTCGTTAGTTTATTTCAGAGATTGGTTATATCTTTTTCATCAATTTCATTTTCTCTCAATTCAGGTTGAATATCATGCGATTGTAGATATTCAGTCTGAGTAATGCGATTGCATTCTAGAAGGGAGAATTGATCATTAGATTTAATGGTCAGATTGATCAACCCTATGAACATAAGTTGAAAAGGTTTAAATTACTGCGATCGCATAGTTTAAATACTATTTTCAACCAAATGCTAGGCGATAGTCTAGAGAGGGTTTCCAATTAAATTTGAGAATTCCTAATTCGATTGGGGTTAATCACAAATTGATAATCATATTTTTTTAATCCAATGATGAAATAAATTAATGAAACCCGATTCATTAGGTTGATTGCTTTTAAATTCTGATTTATAAATCTTTTCCAAATCCGTTTTTATTTAAATCAACAAAATCCCCCTTTTTATTTTCTGTTTCAGTAGCGATTTTACCAAAGTAGTTTCCTTGAGAGACGACTTAGGGTTTCCACTTTACTACAATTTTTCTGAACCCTAAATTAAATAATTTTTGATTTGCGCCAGTTTGACAGCTCGTGCCACTTAACTACATCTGTACAAAAATAAACTACAAACCAAACTAAGTGATCTCTTGGATACTAGGTGATCTCTTTTTAAGGAATCAGATGGTGTCTTCGTGTTTGGGGCGTCCTTTTATAGGCAGAAGAGGGAGTGACAATCTTGTAAAATCCTTGGAGTTATTTTCTTGACTGCATGAATTGGGGCGGTGGCAACAGTGCTTGGAGGCTTGCAACTTGCTTGGATGGGACTCTTTTTGTTGAGATTAGCCATTTCTTGCAGTCCCCCACGTCTTGCTTTCCTCTTCGGCCAATGAGAACTCTTTATTCTCTGTTGTACATGTCTCTTCGTGCTTAATTGATAAATCGCCTTTGCTTTATGGAAACTTCGTTTCACGTTTCCTGCAAAGTGACCATAAACATTAAATGAATGGAGCATGTGCAATAAATACTCTCAATCCGTTCCCCTTTTAATATAATCTCCAAAGGATTACGTCATCATTCGTTCCCCCACTGTGTTTTTATCATAAATATGTAAAACACGGGTTTTATTGCTAAAGTTGCTCATCAGATGAGGGAACAGATGGTATTTTGCCATCAAAATGGGCTTAGATGGGAACGAATTTACGTCCCATCAAACACCCCAAAACTAAACTGTTGGTTATCCTCAAACAACTCAGAAATAGTGGCTTATGTTGCTCAATTTCAAAGAATAGCTCAACATCAAAAACTTGAGCCAGTGAGCAATCATAATTTTTTCAAAAATGAACTATTGTCCATAGATAAGTAGAAAGAATTTGTTCCAGGGTAAGTGAAAGTTGTTGATCTTCTGTCTCACTAACTCTCAGGGTTTGTGTTTCTCTGTTCATTCCTGGATGTGATTCCTCAGAACTTGCTTCTCTGCTGCTTTCCTATGAATTACAGATGTCTTCCATTCCAAGGATCTTTGAGAAGAAGGTGAAAGGGTTCAAACATGGAGTGGTTACAGGTTTAGGGGCTGGGATCTTTTTTACTCATTACTTAGTTCAGAGCTGGACTTTCTTTTTGAGGGAACACTTTGACTTTTTGTACATTCTTTTTCTCCTTTTTTTGTACCTTCTTTTTCTCTTTTGGAGAAATGTTTCTGGTATTTTCTTCTGAGTTCTTTTGAATGACTGTTCCTATTTTCTTTGTTTTCTTTCTTATGTCCTTTTTGCTCAATTTGTATTTATTCTTTGCCCTTTTGGTTAGACCTGGTGATGTGTTGGTGACTATGAATAGAGTGGATGTGTTTGGTGGAGTGGAATGAAGTGTTTGGACGATTGATCCTTGTTAGTGGAATTCATCAGTTCTTCAGCAGTACTCATAGCATTAAGGCAAGTTTAGAAATTTCATTGTGGTTACACCTCAGAAACGCTCTCATGAGTAAGTATTTGGCCTTTTTCGTCCCTCACCAGCTTAGTTCACACAGATCATAAATCTGAAGGTTAAATTCACTTCTCTTTTCTTATTTCAAGCATTCAGAGAAAGAATAAGAACGATTAGTCATTGACTTTGTGTTTCGTGCAATTGGCTATTCAAAATTTCACAGCCATAATACTATAACTGAGATGTATGTACCAAGCAGTTTGAACAAAAAAGATTTTTTTTATGGGCATGTGTGGTTGTTGAACCACCCCAAAACTACGTTCCTGGAACGGAACGTATTTTATTTGGACATGGAGTTTGAACATCAGACGTTCCTTCCATTTTGGGAGCTGTGTGGTTAAGTGTAACCACCCCAAAACTTTGCTCTTTTTTAGAGAGCAAATGCATCGACTGTTTGCCTCCCAGTCAGCGCTTAGTTTATTGTCTTTAGCTAGACATGGTTCTTACTTCTTCAGTTGGAATCAGAAAGAGGGATACTTTCCTCTTTGTCATTGAAGGTTTCATCAGTGTATAATTTTAACCTTTGCCCATTAACCTTGAAAGAACGACCATGTTCGGATACTTGAATCTCAAATACTCTATTCCCTGCATCATTTACAATTTGATATAGCCCAGTCCATCTTGATTTGAGTTTTCCCGGGAACAGTCTGAGTCTGGAATTGAAGAGTAACACTTTCTGGCCAATTTTTAGATCTCTGTTCCTGATTCTTTTATCGTGCCACTTCTTCATCTTTTCTTTATATAAATTGTGATTTTCATACGTGTTCCCTCTGAATTCCTCCAACTCTTCAAGTTGTAGCAGTCTCTTTTCTCCTGCTGTCTTTTCATCTATGTTGAGGGCATAAACTGCCCAGTAGGCTTTATGTTCAAGTTCGAGGGTTGACTGCCTTCTCTAGAATCGTCTTAACCTCTCGATTAGAGACTTCAATGAGATCATTGGTTTGTGGATGATATGGGGTCGCCACCTTGTGTCTGACCCCATATTTTTCCAACAATCTCTTAAGTTGGCGATTAATGAAATGCTTTCCACCATCGCTGATGAGACAACGAGGGGTCCAATATCTGGTCAAAATGTTATTCTTTAGAAATTTTATAACCACCTTAGCATCATTGGTCGGTAAGGCAACCGCTTCTACCCATTTTCTTACATAATCAACAGCCATTAATATGAATTTGTTCCCACAAGAAGGAGGAAAAGGTCCCATAAAATCAATACCCTAAACATCAAATAATTTAATTTCTAAAATGGGATTGAGGGGCGTTTTATTTTGTCTAGTTAAGTTACCTTCCCTTTGACATTTATCACATTGTTTAGCATATTGAAATGCGTCTTTAAAAAGGGAAGGCCAGTAAAAACCTGATTGAAGAACCTTAGATGCAGTTCTTATTCCACCCAAATGGCCTCCATATGGGGATGAGAGGCAATGTAGAAAGATTTGGGGTTGTTCTTCTTCTGGAACACATCTCCTTATCATATGATCTGCGCATCTTTTGAATAATAAAGGTTCATCCTAGAGATAGTTCCTGCAATCATGAAAAAATTTCTTTTTTTGCATCATGTTCGCCTCATATGGCTCTAACCCTACTGCAATGAAGTTGGCTATATCAGCAAACTAAGGGACTTCAGCTTCTGTGTTATTGATAACAAACAACTGCTCATCAGGGAACGTTTCCTTGATTGGAAGCCCCACTTCAATGTGTTCTAATCTGGACAGGTGATCAGCAATTTGGTTTGCACACCCTTTTCTTTCCTTGACCTCCAGATTGAACTCTTGCAGTAGTAGAATCCATCTTATCAATCCTGGCTTTGCTTCTTTCTTGGCAAAAAGATAGTTAAGAGCTGCATGGTAAGTATGAATAGTAACTTTTGATCCTAAAATGTAAGGCCTGAATTTCTCGCAGGCATATACTACAGCCAACAGCTCTTTTCGGTGACTGTATAGTTCACATGAGTTTCATTCAAAGTTTTACTGGCATAATATATGCTACGAAAGAATTTATCCTTCCTCTGACCTAGAACAACCCCAATAGCTTGGTCACTTGCATCATACATTAATTCAAAGGGCAAGTTCCAATCCGGAGGTTGGATGATGGGCGTATATGTAAGCTTATTTTTCAAGGATTCAAAAGCATTCAAACAGTCAGGGTCAAACTCAAATTTTACATCTTTTTCTAACATATGGCATAAAGGTCTAGCAATTTTTGAAAATTCTTTAATGAACCTTCTGTAGAAGCCTGCATGCCCAAGAAATGATCTCAGAGTTTTAATACTGATAGGTGGTGGCTTCTTTGCTATTGCTTCTACTTTGGCTTGATCTACCTCTAGCCCCTTTCTGGAAATTTTATGTCCCAGAACAATTCCTTCTTTCACCATGAAGTGGCATTTCTCCCAATTGAGTACCAGATTAGAAGAGAGACATCTTTGGAGAACCTCTTCTAAGTTATCCAAGCAGTGGTTATATGACGTTTCTAACATTGAGAAGTCATCCATGAAAACTTCTACTCCTTCACCTATCAGGTCAGAAAAATAGAAAACATACACCTTTGGAACGTTGCTGGTGCATTACATAACCCAAAAGGCATCCTTCTGAAAGCAAACGTTCCGTAAGGGCAGGTGAAGGTAGTTTTGTGTTGATCTTCTGGTGCTAGAGCAATTTGATTATATCCAAAGTAACCATCAAGGAAACATAAATATTCCTTACCTGCTAGGTGGTCCAACATCTAGTCTGTAAAAGGGAGTGGGAAATGGTCCTTCCTTGTAGCATTATTTTAGAATGTCCAGGAATTTTCCAAACTGGTTATCTAACAAAGTTATCCCTCAGATTCTTCTTCTGTTTTTCTGTTGAACTGGTTATCTAACAAAGTGATTGCAAAACATTCTTCCAAATCTTCACCTTCATCCTGAAACTTCATTGCTTTTACGACATTGAATTTGATTTCATCATCATGAACTCTCAGAGTCAGCTCCCCTTTTTGTACATTGATGACCGCCCCGCCAATGGCTAGGAACGATCTACCTAGAATGATGGGAACGTCAATATCAGCTTCGTAATCCAAGATGATGAAATCAGCGGGCAAGATGAATTTATCTACTTTAACTAGTAGATCTTCAATCTTCCCTTCGGGTTTGATAATGGATCTATCTGCTATCTGTAATGTTACTGTGGTTGGTTTTGCTGGTTCGGTGGACAATTTTTTAAAAACGGATAGAGGCATGAGATTGATGCTTTCCCCCAATTCACACAAGGCTTTCCCTTGGTATTTGTTTCCTATAATGCAAGGAATGGTGAAGATTTCTGGATCTTGAAGCTTAGGCGGGAGTTTGCACAAGTACAGGCAACTTTCTTGTTTCATTTTCACAGTCTCATATTCCGTTATCCCTCTATTTTTGGAGAGAACTTCTTTCATGAATTTCACGTACCTGGGCATTTGCTCTAGTGCGTCCACCAGAGGTATGTTGATGTGGAGTTGTTTTAGAATGTCCAGGAATTTTCCAAACTGCTTGTCATCTTGTTGTTTCTTTGTTCTCTGGGGGAACGAAATTTTTACTGGTATTTGCTTGCTCTGAGCTGGACTGATTGGTTGACTTCTGTCCACCTGGTTTTTGTCAGCTTTAGTTTCTTTCCCAAGCTCTAGGTTCTGCTCATCTGTAGCTGGTTGTTGTTGTTGTACTTTTGGAGTTGCTTCAGGTGCTTCATTATGTTCCTCCCCCTTATCTAGAATTGTGGGTTGTGTAGTGACTTTTCCACTTCTCAATGTGACAACTTTGATTTGTTCTGAATGAGAACTGGGGGAAGCAAGAACGTCTTCTGGTGAGGTTGTTGAGGGAACTTCAGTATTCCCTGGTAACTTTCTTGGTATCCTTGTATTGATTATGGCAGCAATCTGTCCCAGGTGGGACTCAATGTTCCTGACAACTGCATCTTTCCTGGTGACATATTCTTTGACATAGCTTCAGTGTGTTGATGCGTTGGTCATCTCCGTGTGACGGAATATAATTGGTTCTTCTTTGTTGTTAAAATGCTCCACTACTGCTGCCTTGTTGGTACTGTTGTCGCTGATTGTTGAATGGTCTTTGGTTTATGGGTGGCCTCCATTGGGGATTGTGGTTCTAATCCTTCATTATAGTTCCTCCAGAATTTAGATTGGTGTTGCGTCCTGCTTGTTGATTGTCTCTGGCTTGGTTGAAGTTTCTGTTTCCAAATTTTTCTGCATAGCACACCAAGGCAGTAGATGGACAATCTGTTGGATCATGAAGGTCACCACAGGCTGAACACGGTTCTATTTCAGCGACTGTGAGTTGTAAGACTTCCATCCTTGGTGCTTCTTGATCAGATTTTAGGTTCTTCACCTCATTCATAAGTGAGGCTAGCTGGGCTTCTATGGCAGTTTGTTTGTCTAATTCGAACGTGCCAGGCTTCCTTACTGGGCTCACGCTGTCTAAAGGCCATTGGAGACATCTTTGTACAGTGCCTTCTATGATTTCATACCTGGATTCAAGAGTTCATGTAAAGAAATAACCTCCTGCAGTAAAATCTAAATGTGAATGAGAAGTATGGTCAAGTCCTTTATAAAAAGGTTGTAACACTCCCCAACTCTCTACCCCATGGTTTGGACATTTTCCGATGATGTCCTTGTATCTATCCCAAGCTTCATAGAGATTTTCTCCATAAAACATTCTGAAATTAGAGAACTCAGCTCTAACATCAGCTTGGCGAGACAGAGGGAGAAATATTTCTATGAACTTGTTAGAAAGTTCCTCCCAAGAGTGTATTGATCCTGGGGTGAGAGTTTTCATCCATTTTTTTGCTTTTAAACCCAAGGAGTGAGGGAATAACCTCATTCTCATACTCTCATCTGTCACACCCTCAACTTTAAATTTATCACAGATATCTTAGAAGTTTGTGAGGTGTGTGTAGAGATCTTCTGTAGGGAGTCCATTGAAGACTCCAGCTTCCCTGATCATGTGAAACATGATGATTTTTAACTCAAAATTGGGTGCTACAGGAGGGATGATTACTCCCCTTTCTGATTTGTTCCTGAAAGGAGCAGCCAAAGTTCTAAAATTTTGCTCAGGTGGAATATCCTCATTGTTGTTATTATGATCAGCCATATTTTCAAAAATTTCTTCCCTGAGGTTTCTTCTTCTTCTGTGAAGAGTACATTCTGGTTCAGGATTGAAGAGAAACTCAGGTATCTCAGTGGAGTGGTGAGAATCTGTTTCAGACTCTTCACTCATAAACCATAAAACACAGTTAATGTGAACAACATAATCAGTGATAAGAATAAGTAAAAGAATGGAATATACAGAATATGTACTAAAAAAATAGTAAAAAGAACAAGATTTAGTGTTTCTGTCCCTAGCAATGGTGCCAAAAACTTGTTGGGTGGTTTGCTGTTGGTTGAAAAGGATATATTCTGATGGAGTACGTTCCTTTGTTCTAAATTAGCAAGAGAAAACAAATTTGTTCTCTTACTTCCAACCCAAGTGCACAAGTACACGCATCAAGTAATAATGAGTGTATTAATGCCCAGATTATCGTTCCCACGAGGACAAAACTCTAAAAATGCCTTAAACTATTTTATAAAGAATGAAAAAGAAAAGAAAAGTTAGTGATTGACCTGCTTGGTCAAACGTTCCCTACTGTCTTGACAACGTTCCTCAAGAGCAGTAGGCTCAGTCCAAAGACAAACAGCTCCTCGCATCGTTATATATGTGATCTTTCTTGAATAAAGAAGGTACGACAATAGTCATTAGAGATTGATAGATACAAAATTAAATAAAAGAAAAATAACAGAAGTAATAACTATAATTAAGAGACAACAATGTGGATGGGTTGAAAATAGTTTTAACACAAGGAACATATTCACTACTCCATTCTTAAATAGTTATTTCCTCTGCTCAAGACTTAGCACTTTCTGGCTTTCTCCCAGTTTCTTTACTGCCAACTCTGATTCCTCAGCTCATGGACTAGATGGCTCAAAAGTTTCCATATTCCCATGGCTCCCTTGACTCCAACAGGTACTTGGTATAGAACCTTTAAGTGGACGAAGTGGCTTCTTATTCCTAAGGTAACCAATAGGGTCGTTGCCAAAACACTACCTTCCCCGACTGGCTAGCAGCCTCAACTGTCATAGTCCTCACTTTATTTTGAGGACACTGCCTGGAGTAATGGCCGAATCTTCCACACTTGTAGCATATAATTTCACCCGTGGCACACAGACCTCTATACTATTTTCCGCATCCTCTACACTTAGGAGGAGGTCCTCTATCAATAAAACTCTTCTAGTGTCTGGGCTTCTTGAATATATCGAGTGGATTATTCACACTCAGCTTCTTACCCTTCATTTTCTTGTTTTTCCAAGAATTTGAGCCAAGCTCTACTTGCATTAGATACCTGTGCCTTAGAAGGCTTCTTGGTCTTAGTCACATTATAATCTTCTTCTACTTTTCGGCACTGATTCACGAACTTGCTAAACTCTCGAATATCACAATTAGACATCTTCCGAGATATTTTCTCATTTAGACCCCACTGAAACTTTGAGGTCATCTCGGCTGAAGCAGGTAGGGCTCTCCCGTAGTTAGCATACTTCACCAATTCATTAAACTTGGCAAGATATTGGTCAATGGTTATCGTCCCCTGCTTCAAATCATTATACTCATTTTGCTTCATTTCCCTAGCCTCCCTAGGAAAGTAGTTATTCATTAACTAAGGCTCAAACAACTGCCAGGTGATTTCTTGGCCTTCAGCCTCCAACGGTTGCACGGTGTTCGTCCACCAATCCTCGGCCTCGTTTTCAAGCATGTTCACCGAGTAAAACAACTTCAGTGCATCAGGGCATCTCATCACCCTAAAAAACATCTTTATAGCTTGGAGCCATTTCGCTGCAACCAACGGATCATAGCCTCTAGTGAAGGATGGAGGTTTGTGTTTCTGAAAGGCAGTCAATCGCCTTTAATCCTCGTCTAGTCCACCAACATGTGGTTGATGAACAACAGTATGACGACTAGAGCCATTATCATGGTGACTAGCCCCTTCTTCATTGTTACCCGCTCCACCCTCTACATGTAGAGTATGTGGAGTAAGCGTGACAGTGTGGGGAGGAGGAGTGGGTAGTCGGTTCTCATGTCTAGCACCCTTCAGCGTCCTCAACTCATTCATCATCGCAGTCATAGCATTTCGCGCATCTTCATTCTTCTTCATCAAATTCTCATTAGCTTGACGACTATAGTCAACTCCCTTTGCACGGCTTCCAGAGTGCCCGCCACGGGATCAAATTGTCCACCTGTTGCCCCAAATGAGTTGATCAGGCTTACACTCAGTGATCACAGATGCAATAATCATAAAGAGTACCAAAACAACTATAAAGCATTAAACACCAAGCAGACTTCCCGGGAAAACTTCCTTGGAGGTCACCCATCCCATAATTACTCCAAGTCAAGCACGCTCAACTATGGAGTTCTTCCGTTATGGGGTACCGAAAAGTAGATGCATCTTGTTAGTATAGATAGTATAAATTAATTCTTATAAGCTATCTCCAATTCTGCAGTCTCATACCTGCATAGTCTTTGGAATTCCTCTCTTTCGGGTGTCGATTCGATTCATTCATGTAACCCCCCGCTGGAAGCCTGTCAGGAGCTGCTCCTTTTCCATGCCCTTTCGCACCGGCAATCACTCCCTGCCCTCGTCAGCGCCTTGGATGTTACATTTTATCCTTGAGGGAGAGGTATTGTGGAATTCAAGTGTGAGTTAGTAAAGTTCTACATTGATTAAAGAGTAAGGATATTCTAACTACCAAAAACTCTCACTACTAACTTACTACACATCACATCACCATTGGATCAAAGAGAGAGAATGTTTAAAAGTTTTTGAAGAGAGAGAAAATGTTAATTTAATGGTGATTAGATAGGTAATAAGATGGTAGTGAAAAAATTTGGTAGTTAGAATATCCCTCCTCTTGATTAAAAATGGCCTAAATAAGCAACCATATAAGTGGATGGACTCAAATATTTAATATCTTTAAGATTTTGAGTTTGATTATGGTGTCTAAATTTACAGCACGATTTATTTTATCAAAGAAACAATTGAAATATGTTCTTTAAATTTATTTTTGAAAACTAAAATGTAGATATAATTTTAGAACTATTTTTACAAAATAAATATTATCAAAAAAAAAATTTATTCTAAAAATAAAAAATGTTTTTGAAACAAAAATCAAAAAGACCACTAGTTTTTTTTTGGGAAAAGTGTGTGTCATTTTAAAGGATGTAAAGTTGTGTCATTTTAAGAGAGAGAAAGAGATAGATAAAGGAGGAGAGAGAGTTGACAAAAAAATAAAGGTGTGGGTTCCACCTCTTTGTGAGAGTAAAAAGATATAAGTTGTGTCATTTAAAAGGATAAATATTTTTCCCTTTTTTTATAGCCAAGACCATTTGTTTTTAATTTAATAGTATTCAAATAAAATAATATTACATATTAGTGACATATATCACAATTCAATTAAACTGATTTAGGCCTGTTTGAATATTGTTTCTAAAATAGTTTTTTGGTTTTTTAAAATAAAAAAAAACTCATTTGATAAGGTCTGTGTTGTAAATTAAAAACTATAATTCTCTTTTAGAATTAAATTCAGAGAACATGTTTGAATTATTTATATTTTATATTTTGATTTTAAACTTAAAAAAAACACAAAAAACACATATTTCTATGATTATTCTACAAAATAGTTTTAAGAATAAAAAATCAAAATACAATCAAACAGACACTTAAATACTCATTATTTATGAGATATGTGAAGCAAACATTTTATGTAAATAACATTTAGTCAATATATATATCAATCGAAGGAAAGTACCATAATACATAAAATAACATGAAACTCTCACCATATATAATTATTATATATGTGAAGTGACCAGCGGGTGCCATATAACCACCTCAGCTACTTTGCAGACCAATAAAATAAAACACTGGCCTTTTTCAGAATCATAGTTACAACTTATAAGAATCAAATACCTATTATGACACTTTATGGGTCTTCCATGGAATAACTTCATAAGTATAAAACTTTTTTTCCCCCACTAATCTACCCCATATTGCAAAGTCTAAAATTGACCACCTTGGAAGGTTTGACCAAACTGCCAATTAGCTGATGCCACATTGAAGCTTGTCACAGTTCTACCATCACTGGAGGTGACTTGAAAAGAGAGGCTTTGTCCATTGAGGTAGGAGTTACTCTGCCAGTTTTGACCCCAGTTCCTTGACATGGGTTGCCACCCAGTTCTGGACCCTTTGATGGACACTGCATGAACATCCCCAGCACCACCCACATTTGTGACCAAAACTAGGTTGAAGTAAGAGTGTCCATTGATGGTGAACCTTATTCCTCCCTTTTTGACACATGGCACCCTGTCATAACTCACAAATAAGAAAGGTGAATAAAATATGATTTTTAACTAGAGGTTATGATATAAGATATTCAAGTCTTTTTAATTCAAGATCAATTTCTTATCAGCTTGGGGTTGACTAGAGGTGTAAATAGGTTAGATCTATGTAAAAAAAAATCTTAGATCTAACCTGACCTGTTAGTCTATGTAGACCTAAATTACAAGTTTGGTCTGATTAATATTTAAAAAATAAAAGCTTGATTTAGGTCTGTTAGCCTGTTTAAGTCTAGTGCACATTCAATAATTAAAAAAATAACTAAAATAATATTATTTTGTTATTTAAAATTATTAAAATAATAATTTTAAGGGATAGGATATTGTGACAACCAACTAATTTTACTACCAATGTTACTATCACATCTTAACCGTTAATTTCCGCCAATTAACGGTTATCATTTTTCAAATCAAACTAATTAATTAATTATTAATTCGCAATAAATGATAACCGTTGATTGGCGGAAATCAACAGTTAAGATGTGGTCGTAACATTGGTAGTAACATTATTTGGTTGTCACAATATCCTATCCCTAATTTTAAATATAAACTAAGCCGTAGGCCTTATAGGCTCACCTACCTCATTTACAACCCTAGGGTTGAGGTTTGGTAAAAGCTTAGAGGAAAAATAAGTGCTTGATCTTTATGCGGTTTCCAATGACGGGGAGGAATTGGTTTTCAACATTTAATCTCTTCACTTTATAAATTAGGTAACATAGTTGTATATCTTTAAGCGAATTAAAGTAACATAGTTGTATATCTTTAAGCGAATTAAAGTAACCTTTTAAGATTGAGATCATTGCCAAATTTATGACTTCACTTACCTTCTAAACGCCACAGGCACAATTCCAGCCCTATATTGTGCAATTTGAAGGAAGGCTGGTTCAGCCATATCAAAGTGTTGCAAAGGAGGGTTGCACCAACCACCATTGTTGTTTGGCAAAGATGGGTTTGGTGGACAAAAGTTTGTAGCAGTAACAATAATAGAACCAGGTTTGCACCATCTTGGGTCATCATCGCATCTCATTTCATAGCAAGATCCACAGCTCAAGCCATTGTTGAACAAAGCAGTGCTTAAGGCTGCAGTGTCAGTTCCATAACCCTGGCTATACAAATTCCCATAGCCACATGCTCCTCCTGCATATATAAAACAAAAGGATAAACCCCACTATCTCAATTCTCAATAATCATCACACCCTCTAATAAACAAAGTAACAAACAAAATTTTCGTTCGGAAAGATAAAAAGAGCAGTGTTGACTTGGTTTATCGTGAATTCTATAAGCAATGTTTATTCATAAAACAAAGATGAATGAAAACAATATTTGATCATTAACATTGCAATTAACTACAAAGAATAGATATAATAATATATTTATCATCTAAAGCATAATTTAAAAATTATGAATATGTGTATATTATAAAATTTAGTGAAAAACTCATCAATACCCTTGTGATTTATTTTAGGATCACCTATACCCCTGTGATTTTTTTTATCACATATGTCCCTATGGTTTGTAAAAAGTAAAAATTCACAGGGACATATGTGATAAAAAAACACACCCTTCTGCAAATCACATGGATATGTGATAAAAAAATCACATGGACATAAGTAATTCCGGAATAAAACCACAAGGGAATTGGTGAAGTTTCCTATAATTTAATAATGAATGTGCTGTCAATATAGAGCATGGCAACGAATATAACTCACAAAAAAGGTCTAAATGAGATAGTAGCTTAACTAGCAAGGTACTTTTCTAAAAAAATGTTAGTTGTCAATTTTTTGTGTTAAATTATCATTGATTTTTCGTTTTGTCCTTTAACATGACACAACAATATTTCTTACACACACAACATTTTGTGGGGCCCGTACTTTTTAAAATAAAATAAATAAATAAAAATTAAGGCACGCAAAACGAATCTCTATAACATTACACAATTACTTTTTCTACAACGTAACTCTTGTAAAACCCATTATCATTATTCAATTAGAGACAAAAAAAAGTCACACATATTTGAAATTTGAATCCTAATACTAAATATGTTCAGTTTCACTATGTAAAAACCAAAGAAATGAGAGGCTAAACTCACCCATTGTCCCAGAAGCATCACCCCCACCATAGAAAGTAGCATGAGCACTCTGCCAGCCACCATAGTCAGCAGTGGCACCTTGAAGGTTCATGTTGATAAAGAGAACAATGAGAATCATCAGAGCAATAGAAAATTCCTGGTGTGCCATTCTAAGCTTCTGAGTCTTTATGACAAAGCAGAAACAGAGGAGCAAAACAGGGGAAAGTGCAGCTTATTTGCTTTGCTGTGTGGTTGAATGCTTAAGGGGGACCTCTATTTATAAGTAACATCTGATTACTAACATGCACATAGGCATGCTTTTTTTTTTTTCCCCCTAAAGCCATTGAACAAGTGACAAATCAAGTGCACATGCTTTGGTTCTAGTTGGGGTTCCCAACCGCTAATCTTGTGGGCCATGCCCCAGCACATGCATCCCCAACCAACTTTATAGACCAATATCAATATTCTTTGATAGCCATTAGTTTAATATTTTTTTATTGAGTTTTATAATTCTCATGTTGAAGGAGAATTGAAATCTCATGTTGTAGAGATAAAAAGCATGTGAGACCCATGTATTAAAAAAAATTATATGTAGGACCCATGTCAGCGCGGAAATTGAAGGGTGTGTAGGAAAATTGTAATTCCCATGTTGAATGAGAATTATAAAACCCTTTTTTACTTTATTTTATTTTCCTTTTCTTTGAAAGGTCGGAGTAGTATCGGTAGCCGAGAAGATGAGAGAACATAGATTGAGGTGGTTTGGGCACGTGATAAAATTTTTGCTACCAAGAGTTCAACACAAAAAGAGGCGGAAAATATTGGGGGAAGGTAGTAAAACAAGATTTAATGGAGTGGGATATAGATTGGCGGACGGTATGTCTTAGAACGGAATGGAGAAAAGCTATAAGTGTATGGTGGAGGGTTAGACCCGTTGTTATTCCTATGTTCCAGATGGTCCCTTTTTAGTCATTTTCCCCTTCATTTCCCCCATTTCTTCTTGTCTTTTTTTTTTTTTACTTTTATTTATTTAAATATACATATATATATTATTATTTTATTTTATTTTATTTTCAACCGTCTTATAGTTTAATATTTTGGGATAAAGGTAATGTTGATGTTGATGTTCCTTTTCTTTCTCAAAATTTTTCCACTTCTTTATAATGGATAAATGGATAAGAGCTTAGGTATCATTAGCTAGTGCTTGGTGTTAAGAGTCCCACTGATAAAAGAGTTCAAAAGCTAAATTGCACTTTCAATTGAAATGTGTAGGGTCTTAAGGAGATGATAAACAGTATATTAGCACATGGAGGAGTATCTGTCTATCTGGGCAAAATCAAAAGCAGAAGCTCCTTAAGGACATTGGCATGATACAGCACCCCTTTTCCAAATTCCAATACTCAAGGGTCATGAGGGGAATAGTATCTTTTGTGTGCACGAGAATGTGCCACATAGGTAGCATTACAAGGGCATGCTCATTAATTTTTTCAGTTCTTGAATATAATTTAAGTGTTTGGTTGATAATTTAATAGAAACAGCCTTGCTTCCAGTTGGACAGTGGATGGTTGTAGGGGTTGACACATATAATAAGGTTACCCTCGTGTGTTAGATAAACAATGCTATTTACTTGGACCCTGCCCAATCAGAATCTTTTATTACATTAATGTGGGAGCTTATATTTGGTGGAAGATCATGTCATAATTAGTTGTTGCATATATTACACTCACCAATTGATTATGTGAGCAAACCATTGCATTGAGTCTTTACAATTTATTTCTTAAAAATCTTTTTTTAATATGCCAAACATGCGTAAATAATTAATTAGGGGAAGGGTTATATTTATAAACTTTTTTTTTGTTTACAAACTACACTATGTTCTCCTGGGAGAACATAGAGTATTTGTAAAAAAAGTTTGTAAACGGATCCTTCTCCATTAATTAGAGCAGTAGCGGACCCAGAAAAAAAAAAAAAGTTTATGTGTGCACACTTAAGGTGGGGGTTTGGGGGCAGCGCCCCCGAAGATTTTTTTTTAAAGAAAATTTTAAATATATTAATTGTAGGGGTTAATTGATCAAAAATCAACCTTTGTCGATGTCTATTTGATCCAAAGTTGACCATTTTTGCTTCACAAAAAAATGTGAAAAATCCCATGCGATCTTGATGAAGATTGAATGTCAGGAATCATTGATGTCCATTAAGGTTTGGAGCTAATAAAGTTTATGTTTAAGAAAAAAAGAGACAAAGCAATGGGATAGGGTTTAGGCTTTAAGCTTTTAATTATACGAGTTGGTTGGATTGGGCTTGAGCCTATTTTTACTTTTTTCTTTTCAATCTTTCTATTTTTTTTATTTTTTTTTACTTAACCTCAATCACTCATCCCTTTAAAAAAATAAAATTTCAAATTTTTATATCTGCATGTGCAGAAACAGGCACCAACACCTGTCCGCCTCTGAATTAGAGTTAAAATAGTGTACAAAATAAGCATATTATAAGGGTATAAAAATAGAAGGGTAAAAAATGATATCCTTTTCTCCCTTCTTTGGGACAAGTCCTATTTCCTTGGATCTAACTGCATTGAAGTTTAACTTTCTAAAATGACTTTGAGATATGCTTATCCTAGATGGAAAAATTAGATTTAGTCTCTTTTAAATTGTATAATATATTGAGACCAGGTGCTCATGATCTCTGTCTGACTATATGATTCACAAACATGATACTGTCGTATCATGTGTTAGAAATTTGTTCATGAAAGAAAATGAAAATAAAATAGGAATCTGGAGAGGGATGGATATTGAGGATCTCCATTGTTCTTCTTGAACAAGTTCATTGTTTTCTTGTGTATATTTATTGATTTTCAAAAGAGTTTTGCTACTAAAATGATGCATGAATCAAATGTGTGTTACACATGGGATGAGGCAGAGACATTGTGGATAGTTTTTGTGAGGCTTTGTTGGATGTTAGGTCACATGCAATACAATGGCCAGAAACAAGTATTCAATATGATTCATACTTCAAAGCCTACATTGCTTATGTTAAACCGACAAGTGGAAAACAAGGATAACATGGCATTTTTAATACCAATCTTATCTTCTTTTTACTTTAGATTCTTTTTTTAAGAGAACATTACACTTTTCTTTTTCATGGGTTGGGGGAGACTAACATTTAGTGTCTAAGAGGAGAGGAGTTTGAGTTTAGAAAAATAATTCAAAAGAATGTGAGTTTAGTGTTGTTTAAATCAGTTTCTTTTTATTTTGTGATTTAATCAAATCAAGTTATTCCTATTAAAACTATTAATTTTCTAGAGATATTTTGGGTTAACGTCAAGAAGTAACAAAGATGAAAGATTAACGTGTTTCAAACTGATTTTTGTTGCTTTAGTTTTATAGGACTACAAAATTCGGGAATGGATCCTCTCATGTGTTAATTAACATGATTATGTCATGTGGGACAATCATAAGGGTGGGTTAATGGTGTTAAGGGAGGAGAGAAAAAAAAATTAAAGATACGAAGTTACACAATCATCACCGTTGATTTAATTATTAATGGTTAAGATCCTTCCACATGACATGATCATGTTAAATTAGATATCAGATTTCCAAAAAAATTCACAAACTTGTACTAGTGAACTTTTACATTTCAACCCCAAGTAAATATTTCGTGTGTTATACGAGTGTCTTTATATATAGGTGAAATATAAGTAGTATATATTAGATATATTTAAAGGAAGATTAGTTTAATTGATAAAATATATTTTATTGATGATAAAAAATCAAATTAGACTATAAAAATACATGCATATGAAACTTTTGGTTTTGAAAAATCTGAAAAATTAATTTAACTGATTGGAGATTGTTTTGTTACTGTAATGCAAATACCTCATTATACCTAATGTTTATTGAAGAAATTTAGAAGAGTGAAAATGTCCTTTGAAAGAATAACTAATTAAAGAAGAAATATTAACTTAATTTGATATGGAAGCTCAAAAAATACAAATTGGAAAAAAAAAACATGTGGCTACCTAAGAAGGAAAATATATATAAATAATATTTCACTTGCAAGAAATTTTAAATTAAGAATAGATCTTTCTAAATTCCATTTGTATTCATATCATTAACCACCGACAAAGTATCGGTGGAAAAATTTACACAAAAGAATTAGTTTAGAAGGTTCCTTAATAATACAAAGTGTTTAACGTTTCTATAGTGAATTGGCTCCCAAAATGACGTCGTTTTGTGTTGAAAAATTAAAAAATTATAATATATATAAAAGATTATTAAAACCCTGAAATAAATTATAATTACAAAAATATCTTAATTTTCGCCTCAAAACGACGTTGTTTTGGGCTCACTGTAGATAAGTTATCTACATTCACCGTAGAAGAAGCGAACCCTAATACAAAACTATAATTTGCATATCTATTTTAAAAGGTATTTATAGCATTTTTAACATTTGATCCATTTTATTCCGTTATTTTATTGGTCAATTTATTCTCTTAATAAGGGAGAACTTATATAAGCTAGGATGGTTGATTTCTTAAAATAGCTTCACCTTTATCAAGGTAACCAATTCGTAAACCTCCTTGATTAATCAATAATTTTCAATTGAGTTACAAACAAAATAAGCATATATAGCAGCATGAAAACATTATACTAATTTTGAAATTGAACTCTAATGCGTAATTCTTTCTTACCTATATGACATTGACAAGGACATTAAAATGGCAATAATTGAAAAACAATGCTTTCGGAAAAAGTCACATTTCCATTCAAAACAAATAAAAGAGAAAATAGCTTCTGACCCACTTGTGTGGGAACTCCTTCACATACATGTCAATTCATCTTCATATCTTTTTAATGGTAACAAGTTTCCACGATAAGGACAAAAGAGAAGTGACTTAACCTCACATGCAATCGTACACGCTTATGAACAAGCAGCACAAGTCTATTCATCTTGTGCTTCTTTTTATTTCAACTAACTTCTGAATAACTGAAAAAGAAAATAAACAAAATACAGTGTGAAAGCAATCTACATTATGTATGACCAAATTCTAGAGAAATAAGGACATTTCCCATAAGATTTTCTCTCTTATGTGATAATCTATGTCATTGTCTTAAGAATTAGGTGATAGTCTATGTTATTGTTATAACACTGGAGTTTCTTTTAATTAAAAAATATTTCCGCAGTTAATTATTTATCTGCATTTATTTTCAAAACGATGTCGTTTTGGGATTGAAAGATTACAAAATTATAATTACAAAGATTATAATAACCCGGAAATAAATTAAAATTATAAAACATAATGATTTCCGCCACAAAACAATTTGTAAAAAAATTCCAAAAAAATTGTAAACGGATCTTGTCCCATTATAAAAACACAATGATTTTCGACAAAACGACGATAAGCTTATTTGCAGTAAGTGCATAAAAAGCAGACCTTCTTTTAAACACTAAATTAATGAATCAAGTAAAAAATTTCTATTTAAATTTCCATGTAAAAGGCTTCAGTTATTTTATTGTTTTATTTTTCTGCTAGATTTCTTTTTCTTTTTTATTTCGAAATTCCTTTTAGATCATTTATCAATTCAATTTGCATTTTCATTTCCTGATAAATCATTATCAACCCACATAAAACAGCCTTTAAATTTATTTTATGGGACATATTAGATAGCGAGAAAGAGAGAGATTAAAATTGTCAGGTTATTATTAAAGTCTACCTTAAAATGGATAGGAAGAAAGCCAACCTGTTATCATATCTAAATCCTAATTGAAAAGGGAGAAAAAGCGCACAATAGCTGATCAAATCATACTGGACCCTACCATGTTAGATGCACATGCAAGTTTCGGTTAGGCTTTCTCTTAAATCTTAATCCATGTCTTTTTCCCCCCCTAAGATTTTATGAACCAATCAATCATATAAGCTACCATTAAATTGCTTTTAATTTTATAATAAAATCAATCTATGCGACACCCTTATATTCTGCATACCATTAGCTAGTATGTACATGAATTTGAAAGAGAATCCTCCCTAACTTTGCACCCATACTAATATTTTTTTCCGGGGAAGGTTATACTTACAACCTTTTTTTTTTTACAACCTCTTACAACCATATTTTATCACCGTTGATTTTCGCCAATCGACGATTATCATTTATTGTTAATTAATTAATGAGTTTAATTTGCGAAAATGATAACCGTTGATTGACGGAAATTAACAATGGTAAGATATGATTGTAAGAGGTTGTAAAAAAAAAAAAATTGTAAGTATAACCTTCCTTTTATTTTTCCTCTAAAAAATCCAATTTTTGTCACTTCCCACTAGGAATATGCCACCTTTGGTACGTTTGGATCTTCTTTGGCACCTTTCACCCGAAGGATTACACATAGGTGCAAGCATATCCAATTTAAAAAGGCATGCAACTTACTAAAATAAAATAAAATAAAAATAAAATAAAATTAGAATCTTCATCCCCTCATAACATATAGAAATGAAACTTCCATGATGCACCGCTATTCTTAGTGTTTGTGTAAGGTAGATATGGACAATTTTGAGACACGAGGAGCAAAGGGTTTTCCATCTGAAAACGATGTTTCCTTTCTCTCCTCCCCGGGACCCCCCTCCTTTTGTTAAATTATAACAAAAAGAAATAAAAAATAAAGATGGAAAAAAGTAGGCTAGGATGTAGGAACATAACAAGGGATGAAACAAAAAGTTACTTATTTAATTAAAATGTGAACTCAATAAGACATACCAGATTTGTTTGGTTTGTGCTGTTGGTTTAGGGATCAATGAAAGTTCCCTTCACAAGGGATTGTCCCATATTCGGTCCCATTGTTATGGAAAAGGAACTTGTGGATGACCTTGGAATGGTAGCTTTTTGGTCTAGGTCAGCTGAATTATAGGACACACACATGGACCCAAGTTGAGAACTTGTGAAGGGTAGGGCTCAGAGTGAAACTCCAAATATGTCTATCTTTTTAATCTTGGAGTTTGTAGATCTGGTGAATTGTAGAAGTAATATATGGGTCATTGTTATGCAATATAATGAGGAGTTAGATAAAATATAACAAAATCTTGAATTTTTGAAGTTGTACAAAACAAACTAGAGGAAAATAAAATCCAATCTTTGCATCAGTCATATCCACAAAACTAAACCTAGCTTAGGAAACCACAACAGTTGAAACAAAGATCTACAAAATTAACCCCAAGCTTAGTTGGCAACTGATCTCCCAAGAGTTTGCTTGAGTCAAGGGTTCAAACCCTGCCTCAAGCAAATTCTTGGAAAATTCTGGGGGCCAGAGGATGTGCCTCCCTCCTCGATTGGGGGATTAATTTCATCCTTCCTCCGGTAGCGAAGCTGAACGCAGCCGCTTCCAATGAGGGGCTAGCCTACATGGTCGCACCCCGAGGGCAACCTCCATATTATACCCAAAAAAAAAATCTACAAAATTGATGTTATACAAACTAAAGGTAATATATTTTTTTAACATTTTATTTTCATCAAGAAGTTTTATTGATCTGAAATAGCCAGTTCATTTTTATTTATTTTTAAAAAAGTGCAACAATATTTTATTAATTTATTAACGATTTTTTTATCACGTAACAATAGTGAACTGACGTAGACTAACTTGATAATAAATTAGACAGAGATATGAATAACAAAAATGTTATTGCACTTTTCAAAGATAAATGGCGATTTTAATTTAAAGAGTAAACTCTCAAAACAGTATTCCAAAAATAAACGAAATAGTAAGTTGGTCTTTTAAAAATCTTATATAGCAATTTGGTCTCTCAATATTTAAAATGGATATCAATTTAATTCTTTAATACATATTCTGACATCAATTTGATCCTTAAACTGATAATTATTTTTCGATATAGCTAAACCGATGTCAAAAATCTTTATAGGACAAAATTTATATCATGGACAAATTTAAGCATGTACTCTAAATTAAACAAAACTTAAGTAACAAAAATGAAAATTAAATAAATTGAAAGACAACTAATAATTTTAAGTATAATAATAAATGTTAAGCATGGCTGGTAAGTAAGACAATTATCTAATTCATTATGATTCTGAGCCTAGAGAGCAGAAGCAGTGGATTCCAGGACCTACCGGTTACATTCTATTTTGCCCTTTTTTATATTATATATGCATTCTGTTAAAACTGATCTTGATCTTTGATCAGTAACTAAGTCTATGACTTTGGATCTTAAATTTTTGTAAGAACATAATCTATATTTACTTGTCTAAATTTTTTCTGTGGCAGATATGGCGGTGTAAATGAGATAGATTAGCCTACAGGAGTCTACGGTCTAACCTATATTAGATCAGACTTGACATATTACAAATAGTCAAATAAAATAGACTTAGGCTTTAAAAAAAAAACTATTTAGAAAGCAGACCAGAGATTTTTTCGTACATGCAGAACATAGACTTTTTTGTACATGCCAAACCTATATCATATTATTTATTATAAATGAAATAAATAAAATTATTATTTTAATAATTTTGAATAATAAAATAATATTATTTTAATTACCAAGATTTTTATTTTTTTAAATATAAATTAGACTAGACTTATAATTTAGGATCTACACAAGCTAACAGATTAAGTCAAACCTAAAAATTTTTATACCACCTAATTTATTTAAGTCAAATTCTAACCTTACCTGTTTACACCGATAATAATAGCAATAGCAGATGAAGCCAATAAATTTTATATATAGTCCACTGCACCTATCAAATTTGAAAATAATGCTAGGTACACACAATTTCAAAGCATGTCAGCTTCCAGCGAAGTGACAGAAATAAAAGTAGAGGTGTGTACAGATCAAAGTGAAACTAGTTGTAATTAAATAATGCAAATTATACAGATACAAGGTACTGTTTGTAGATGGGTGTGTACTCATCAACATCAACATCAACATCAACATCACCTTTATCCCAAATTAATTAGAGTCGGTGGTAGATGAACCCATATGAAAGATATAAAATTGTTGAGAAAATAAAATAAAAATAAAAATAATATATATATATATATATATATATATATATATATATATATATATATATGAAAGTGAAAAAGAAAGGGACAAGAAGAAGTGAGGGAAATGAAGGGGAAAAAGACTAAAAAGGGATCATCTGGAACATAGGAATAACCACGGGTCTAACCCTCCACCATACTTATAGCTTTTCTCCATTCCGTTCTAAGACATACCGTCCGTCAATCTATATCTCACTCAATTAAATCTTGTTTTACTACCTTCCCCCAAGTAAGTTTCGGCCTACCTCTACCTCTTTTTGTGTTGAGCTCTTGATAACAAACTTCTGTTCTTACAGGAGCATCCAGGGGCCTTCTCATCACGTGCCCAAACCACCTCAATCTATGTTCTCTCATCTTCTCGGCAACCGGTACTACTCCGACCTTTCGTCGAATATCTTCATTTCTTATCTTATCCATCTTTGTGTAACCACACATCCACCTTAACATCCTCATCTCTGCTACTCCCATCTTATGCTCATGTTGCCTATGTGCTGGCCAGCATTCCGCTCCATATAGCATTGCTGGTCTTACTGCCGTTTTATAGAATTTTCCTTTTAACTTAAGGGGGATTTTGCGGTCACACAAAAACCCAGATGCACTGCGCCATTTCATCCACCCTGCTCTGATTCTATGATTTACATCCTCATCAATCTCTCCACCTTTTTGTAAAATGGAGCCCAAATATTTAAAAGCATCTTTTTTGGGTACCTCTTGACCAATTAAATGCACGGGCTCTTGGTCCTCATCTCGTACCAGAGAAAACTCACACTTCAGATACTCAGTCTTGCTTCGACTTAATGTGAATCCTTTGGATTCCAATGTGCTTCTCCACAATTCAAGTTTTCTATTAACACCCTCCTTGCTCTCATCAATAAGCACAATATCGTCTGCAAAAGCATACACCATGGCACTTCCTCTTGAATATCTTTTGTTAGTTCATCCATAACTAAGGCAAAAAGATAAGGACTTAGAGCCGACCCTTGGTGTACACCAACCGAGATAGGAAAATAACTTGATGTTCCGTTGCAAGCTTTTACACATGTAGTAGCCCCATCATACATATCCTGGATTGCCTTTACATACTTTGATGGAATCTTTTTCTTCTCCAGAACCCACCATAAAAGTTTCCTTGGAACCTTATCGTATGCTTTCTCAAGATCTATGAACACCATATGCAAGTCCTTCTTCTTTTCTCGGTATCTTTCCATAAGTTGTCGCATCAAGAAAATGGCTTCCATGGTACATCTTCCTGGCATAAATCCAAATTGATTTACAGAAACCTTGGTATCTCTCCTCAAAGCGATGATCAATAACCCTCTCCCACAACTTCATAGTATGGCTCATTAGCTTAATGCCTCTATAGTTTGAACAATTATGTATATCTCCCTTGTTTTTGTAGATAGGCACAATCATACTTTTCCTCCAAGCATCAGGCATCTTATTTGTCTGGAGAATCTTATTGAAAAGATTGGTCAACCATTTTATTGCCACATCCCCTAGGCCTCTCCACACTTCAATAGGGACACCATCAGGCCTCAAGGCTTTATTAGTCTTCATCCTCTTTAAAGCCTCCTTAACTTCATGTGTATTAATTCTGCGTACAAATCTTCTATTCATATCATTATACGCGTCCTCCAAGTCCACCTCGCTTGTATCTCTATCCCCATTAAACAACTTGTTAAAGTAGTTCAACCATCTTTCATTTACATCTTCATCTCTCATCAGAAGTTTTTGATTTTCATCCTTGATGCATCTAACTTGGATGAGGTCTTTACTTTTCTTATCCCTTATCTTTGCAAGTTTATAAATACCTCTTTCACCATCCTTGCTCCCAAGATTTTTATACAACTCGTCGAAAACCTTGCCCCTAGCTTCTCGCACTGCTTTCTTTGCATTTTTTCTCGCTAATCTAAACTTTTGCAAGTTCTCTTCACTGGGACTTTTATGCAAAGATCTAAAGCACTCCTTCTTATGTTTAATTGCCTCTTGCATCTCTCCATTCCACCACCATGTTTCCTTTGTATAAAATCCATTTCCTTTACTTTCTCCCAACACCCTCATTCCCAAATTTTGAATATACTTAGCCATCTCATTCCATATTGCATTTACTTCTCCATCAAACTCCCAAGGTCCATCGTGCAACATTCTTTCATTGAACTCTCTCTTTTCCCTCCTTAAGCTTCCACCATCTTATCCTTGGGTTCTGAGCCCTCTTCTTCATTGTAAGTACTTTGTTGAACCGAACATCCACGACTACCAGCTTATGTTGCGTAGCGACACACTATCCAGGGTAGACCTTACAGTCGACACAAGAAGTTCTATCTTCCCTTCTAGCTAGAAAGAAATCAATCTGACTACGATTTTGGCCACTATGATAAGTGATTAGATGTGACTCCCTTTTTTTAAAGGTGTTCACTAACATCAAATCGTAGGCTAGTGCAACATTCAAGATATCTTCTCCAGTCTCGTTTCTCGTCCCATAACCAAAACCTCCATGGATTCTATCAAAACCTCCATTGCTTTTACCAACATGACCATTTAGATCTCCTCCTAAGAAAATCTTCTCCTCTCGAGGTATTCCCCTCAAAACCTCCTCCAAGTCTTCCCAAAATTGGCTTTTGTCAGTTGGTTGCAATCCAACTTGGGGTGCATACACACTGAGGATATTCAGGATTAAATCACCCACAACAAGCTTAACCAGAATAATCCTGTCACCTTTCCTTTTGACGTCCACAACTTTATCTCTGAAACTTTTATCGATCATAATTCCAACACCATTTCGACTCTTGTTAGTGCCTGTGTACCATAACTTGAAACCAGTTCCATCCACTTCCTTGGCCTTTTCTCCAGCCCACTTAGTTTCTTGCAAACAAACAATATTCACTTTCCTTCTAGCAAAAACATCTGCCAACTCCCTCAATTTACCAGTTAAGGTTCCTATGTTCCAGCTGCCTAATCTCATCTTTAACCCCTGGGCTGTGCTTGCCCGCCACGCTCGCCCATCTGCGTGTTGGGACCCTGGCATACTTCTCACCAAATCCGGGTGAAGACCTAGCGCCTTGCCTTGGGGCAAGGACCCTAGCCCACTTTTCACTACACCCCGGGCCCGATGCAGCGCCTTGCCTTGTGGCAAGGACCCTAGCCTATTTTTCGCTACACCCGGGGCCCGATGCAACGCGTCATTATGAAGGGTACGCCCCAACGAAAAATCATATAGGTTCATCACATAAAAATACAAAATTTGGATTATACAAAATTTGGGTGTGAGAATAGTACACAAAGTGCACCAAATCCAATCATGCAAGAACCTTAGTTCGTTCAATAAGTAATTCTACCATATCTGATCCATGTGAAAATAAATTACATCCGCACTACTGAAAATGTTAATTTGTGTGTAAAAAACAAATAGAGAGGCCAGGCATAGTACCTTAGAATAAATTGAATGACAATTTGTAGATTTTGTACATATCAGAATTTAGAAATGAAAAACAAAATTTGGTCAGATAAATTTATCGGCCCAAAAATGCAACACGATCCTTTTGCAGTGCTTGTGTTAGGTTGATATCAAAGAGCTCACAACGTATAGGCATCTCCATCTCATAGAAAGGATTCTTCAAAACATAGTCCGTGTACAATTCATATATAAATTTCAATAAACTTTCCATGTTTTGTGTCCCAGGCTCACAGACCACAAAAATCTTTGTCCCTGTGTGGGAGAAGAATCAATTTCATAATATCAAGGTCAGAAAAAAAAAAAAAAAAAAAGGTGAGGAAATCATTAGATCTTGCTTCATTTTTCCAGATGCATTAAACTGAAAATGGTAACAACTGCTCAACAATAAAAAGACAGGCGCATTAGGCTGACAAATCTGCAATAAAAATGCAAACGCAACAACACACACAGCCAAACATCTAGAAATTTTTCAACTCTCAAGAACTCAAGTTCATGACCCAAATCAGAAGATGCACATGTGACCTAGAGGCATCTAAAATCTTATATTGTGTATAGAAGACCAAAAGAGGACATTTAAAAAAAAAAATGAAATGAGCAATGGATGCTCATTATCTGAAAAATGCCAGTGCATAGAAAATTATTACAACTACACAGTATGCAAAGAGTTTGTAGGCATTTAGTAGAGGAGAAAATTTTTTTTGTCGGAATCTCAATTTTCAAAAATATGATTTTTACATTTAGTTTATGATAATATCCGGAAATCTAAAATTTAGAAAAATTCAGTTTCCCAGGAATCCTAAAGAACACTGCGTACCAAACGAACATTAAACTATAATAATCAAATACAAATGACAGTGTAAGTGTACAGATTAAGTGGGATTAAATATAAAGAAGGACTTCTATCTGCTACCTTCCACATGATATATACTGGGCCATGTCACCAGCAAGCTGCATCGATTACAACAAGATCCCAGCCTGCCTTCCTAGTGATTCTGATTTTTTTCTCTAAATTTTAAGTCATAATCAGGTGTCCTAGAAAATAATGATTTCTAAATTTGCAATATATACAACTCTGCCAAACTATAAATTCACTTAATAACAGGGTTTAGCCATTAAGCTTATCAAAGCCTTTAGGATAGAATCATGATTCTATCGGTAAAACCCCAAAGCAATCAAGTTCATGTTTTGAACAAGCACTTAAATAAGCAGCACTTCTGTTACCAATAATGATCTAGAGCTTCTCATATACTATAATTACTTAAACCATCTTTAGTTGAAACCTGGCCATGTGTGTGCATGAAAAACAAAAGCCGGTACTAGATATTCCAATTAACTATATGTAAATGATGTTAGGCATTCACTCTTCGCTTTTCACCAGTAAATTAGAAAGTTAACATAATAATGAGTTAAAGACTAATATAAGAAAAAATACCCGTCAGTGATTGAAAGCAATGAAGATCAAATGTGTCAGCTTGGAGAAGTTCAATTCCTGAACAACCAGAGACAGGTGATAACTGCTGAGAGATAGCATGCATTGAGTGCCATAAACTTGCCACCCGCAAGCTGTCATTGGTATCCATTCGTCCACCAGACCCATAATCCTAAATGTCAAAAGAATTATGTTAAAGAACCAATTCAACCCAAAACCTTAAGGTAATGGTCTTTTTAACGATTTATATTTTATTCTCTAACACACACCCTCACGCAAGAGCCCTTTGGGCTTGAAGCGTGGATATGGCACAATCTCATTATTGGTCTGCCTTGAGCTGGACAAGCCCATTCTTTGGTCTGCCATGTGTTTTTCTTAATTCCACCTGAGAGTGGGGGCAGTGAGTATCGAACTCGTGACCTTGTAGTCACTCAAACTCTGATACCATGTTAAAGAACCAATTCAACCAAAAACCTTAAGATGATAGGTAATGGTCTTTTTAGTGATTTATATTTTATTCTCTAACAAATTAATACAATTCTATTAGATTCTATATTAAAAGAAAAACTTCACTGCAACTATGCCTAACATATTTGAAATTGAAGTCTACTATTAACAAAAGGTACGAAACAGAGTTAAGCTGTCATTGCTAACCATCGGCCCACTGGGCCCATGTCCTAATTATCATAAGATTCAACATATTTCTTAAACATACTGACAGTTTTAAGAAACAAATAATTTCAAATACCACAAACGGATGGAATGCAAAGTTATCTTGGTCATTTATTTAATTAAATGTATCAGCTGAAGCTGAGTCTAAAAGGTGAACATACGTGGCCTAATTAACAATGCAAGATTTTTAGCTCATCAACCAGAGAGAATGATGCTACAATAACAATGCTTTGTGCCACCAATTTCGGGGGAACATTAAAAAAAAAGGTCTTAGGAACCCAACAGAAAATAATTTGAAGTTCCAATTAGTGAGCAACAAGAAGAGAATTTAGAACAACCATACCTTGTGGTAGATCAATCCACCAGACTTATTGATGATGTAAAGACTGTAAATTGCTGCCATTCTACACACTTTTCCAGAATCTGAAATAAAGGTGATGATGGAGTTTAACAAGGAAATTCTCAAAATTAAACAATCATACTTACCACAAAAACACTATATCGGACTTAGAGTACAATTAAAAACCAACTAATAATATTGTAAACACCAAATGAAAATAATCATTACAATGAAATATGTAAAACACAAATCAATCCAAAAGTAGGGACGTGCAAAATAACCAAAAAATTGAACCGAACTGCACTTAAAATAACTGGTTATTAAAAACCAGAACAGGTTTTAAAGAACCAGTTTAAAACCGAATTGGTTTTTATTACTTTATTTCTTTAATTTCTTAATTTTCTTTTCTTTTCGAACCGATCCGAACCGGTTTTTATTGCTTTATTTTTTTAATTTTCTTTTCTTTTGAATAAACCGAACCGAATCGGTTTTGAACCGAAACGTTTAAACCAATTCGGTTCGGTTTTTCAAAAAATTTAGTTCAATTCGATCTATACACACCCATATCCAAAAGTTACTAAAGAAGAACGTTCAAGGAGATAAACCGTTAATACCATAAAAAACCGCTTAAGGTGTTTCAAAAAATTCAATTCAATTCGACCATGGATACCCTTATCCAAAAGTTCCTAAAGAAAGACATTCAAAGAGATAAAGCTAATAATACCATAAAAAGTATCCCATAACCAAATAATAAGAACGAAAATTTGGCAATTTTCTTGACAGAAAAAAGAAACTTGATTGGTGAGAGAAGAGGGAAAGGATCAAAGTTTGATGTATGTAATGGTAGTGGTAGTCATACATCATACATCAACCATATCACATTCCCTTTCCTTCTATTTTTCTTTTAAAACCCAACTAAAGTAACCATCTTTTAAAACTCTTAATTTGACTAGTTAAAGCCAGCTAGCTTGAGCTTAACTTTGAGAAGAATTAAATACTCTGTGAACAATCAAATCAAAGCTTATATAAAAAGAAGCAATTAGTTTAAGACCTAAAGTTGATTATAAATTCCAAATCAACCTAAAAGTCACACTCTTTTGCTCAATATGAAATCTTGATTTTGCATATTCATTTTGAAGAAATTGAGCAGACCCACAACCCACATTGGAAAACCAAATCAACTAATTGCCAGAATAAATCTTATCAGTAAGAATAGATACCCCATTCCCAGAAAACCCCCAAAATAGAGAGAGAGAGAGAGAGAGAGAGAGAGATCATGAAAGCGAATTTGCGAAGGGCACCTGAGAGCAATGAACGTGATGAGAATTGTTAAAGGATCTGAAAAAGAATCAGAATTTGAAGTCACTCGCAATGGAACCTTGAGCTGTAGCTACGATCATCATCACTGAGAGACTGAGACTTGGTTATAATCCATTGCACAAAACCAAATATAATTTCTCATCGTAAAAAAAGAATTATATTAATAAAAGAAGGGATTAATGAAAGAATTATATTAATAAAAGAATTTTATCTTTGCATTAGATAATTTTATTAATTATATATATAAAAATGTGAAAGCACATATATGGTATATATTTACACTTTTTTTTAAAGATAAAATTATTTCTTATAATACAACAAACATTAATCTCAAATAATATTGCTTAATGCAAATCGGAGACAATTATATGAGAATTTATGTTATTTAAACATATATGAAATTTTTTTTAACATATCTTTCTACTCATATATCTACCATATAAAAAATTATTTTTTAATATTTTTAAATTTTATCTCAAATAATATTGCTTAATGCAAATCGGAGACAATTATATGAGAATTTAAAATATTTATGTGGGGCCCGCAGCAAAAAAAATAAAATAAAATTCTGGCACGTAAAACGAATCTCTATAACATTACACAATCACTTTTCCTACAACATAACTCTTATAAAACCCTTTTATTATAAACTCAAAATATTATTTTTGTATTTTTCTTTCTCGTTAATTTGTAATTTTATTATTTCATTTTCTAAGGGTATAACCTTTGAAAAAAAAAAGGATAAACAAAAGTATAAAGCTTTATTTTTAAAAAAAAAAATTCGTGTTTAGTTTATTACTTCTCCTGCTGTTTTAAATATATTTATTATTTAAAGTAATTCCATAAAAATTAATATAGATATTAAAGGCATTTTTGCTTCCCCTTTGGTGAATGCCACACTTGTATTTCCTTCCCTTAAACGCTCCCTTAAATATCGAGACGCAGTGGAAAAAATATAATTATATTCAACTAAATTGTTCATTATCATTATGTATCTAAAAAATATTATTATTATCAAAGTACTAAAAACTATAATCACTCCATTAATGACTTTTCCATTCCATTTACTTCATTTAGTAGAGATAACAAGAGGTAAGAATAAAGTTAAAAAAAAAAAATCAAATAATATATTTTTGGAGGGATATTTTCTCTTTTGATTTATATATTTTTTTTATATTTTGTCTACCACACTTTAACACGGTTAGATCAGAATCTCAACTTCATTTTTTATTTCTCTCTCCTATCTAGATTCTGATGTAACGGTATTAAAGGTAATAAGCAAAGGTAGGTAACAAAAAATGGTAGGTAGAATAACCTATCCCATTTTTGGAATATAAAAGTTAAAATGAAGTCGTAATAAATACCAAAAAAAAAAGTCGTAAATACATTTAAGGGAACACAGACCAGTCTCTCAATCAGACCAAAACTTAAAATATCTTGAATTTATTATGTATTTTTTATGATTTTAAATAATTTCTTTTGATTTATACTGTTAAATTTTACATCAATTAATTATGTATATATTTTTTAAAATTTTAAATATTTTTTCTTAAGTATTTTCTCTTTTGATTTATAATTTTTTATATTTTACCTAAGCTTAAAAATATGAGTAAACACCCTATATTTTTAGTCCCTTCACACAAACAAACCCACAAAAATTCTTTTAGTCCCTGACAATAAAAAAGGACCAAATTGGTCCATAAAATGATAAAAAAGGACCAAGGAGTACTTGTAATTGACAGAAGGACTAATGTGACCTTTTTTTCCATAATTTTAGGGACCAATTTGGTCCTTTTTTATTACCAGAGACTAAAAAGGATTTCATAGATATTGCCAGGGAACAAAAAGGATGTTTATTCTAAAAATATTTATGCTATGTACAGAATAATTGCTAGTAATATGTAATTGGCAAAACCAAGAACTTGAGCCTTGCAAGCTCACTCAAAATTGGCTTCCATTAAACAAAGGGTTTTATAAGAGTTATGTTGTAGAAAAAGTAATTGTGTAATGTTATAGAGATTCGTTTTGCGTGCTGTAATTTTTATTTTTTGGTTTCAAAAGATGCGGACCCCACAAAATATTATGTATGTAAGAAACTATTTGTGGTCATATTCAATGACAAATGCAAACCCCTTAAACAAATCAAAAAGAGGACACTACTTGATTAAAGTCCAAGAACATATAAATATAGAGGAGTGATATTCTCACTACTAAAATTTTCCACTACCAACTTATTACCTATCTAATTATCATTAGATTAATATTTTCTCTCTCTTTAAAAACTTTTTAACATTGGCTTCCTTTAAAAAAATCCAATGGTGATGTGATAAAGTAGTAACATATAGTAAGAATTTTTAATAGTTAAAATATTCTTACTCATAAATATATACCGAGGGGAAATGTTTCTATCTTTCTTCATGGATAAAACGAACATGGTATAAAGGAGGAATTGAGTGGCATCCTAAAATAATTTGGCTCAGCTTGTTAACAATGTGTGAATTGCTCCTAAAGAATTTTTTGCCATTGGATCGGCATCTTCCATAATTTGGTAAAAATTGTACTCTTTTTTTTTTGGGTAAACAAAATTGTATTAAATCTTGGTGCTTAACATTTTTTGTTTTATAACAATAAATTATAATCACAACTCAAATTGTAAATCATTGGATTAAAACGGCATGTCATGCAATTTTCTCAGTCCTTTGCCTTTACACTTCCACAAACAATAACCATATCTAAGATGCGTAAGGGAATAGAATAAATATACAAAAAAAAAAAAGACCATTGTACAACGCTTTTAGTCAATGAACTACAATAACTTATTGATAAAAATGAATGAGTAATTCCAAATAAATGTAATTTACAACAATGAAACTGATTCCAGGTAACATATTCTGTAAATATATATTCTTTTTCTCAAACTTTTGTTACATTTAATATGGATGGTACCCCTGCAGCCTAAAATAATTAAATGAGAAATAAAGACTTTCAATGATTCTTGAAGCCTTACTTTAACAGTTCATCATATACTATATCTTCAAATTTAACAAAAGCTTGGATAAAACTTGGATTGCATCTTGAAAGCTGCTAAATCTGTGATGACCTGCAGAGATTCGGGTAGTGCTTCAGCATCTTTCAGGTTTGTGTTGCAACCCCATACCCGAACAAGTAGTCTCCGACACTTTGGAGATGAATGTTTAAAATATGTCTTGTACCACTCAACAACATCATGCTTGCTTATGTTCTCCAATTCTTCTGCTTCCTTCTTTGATATATCAAAGATATACCTGAAAACCATAATATTTTATCATTAAATAAACCGCCATTGCAGCAACAAAATGCAGTTGATTTTACGCATTTCCTTTAAGGCTAGCCCTCTTCAGTCCTCTCCATAGTTATCAAATGCGGATTGCGGCATACCGCGAAATAATGACAAAAAGAAACATTTTTTAAAGGCGAAGATAGCATAAGTGATAGAGAGAGATGCGGATAGACTAAAAAACCCTTAAATTTTTTCTATTACATATTTAAATTTAGGACAAATTTGACATTTTGTCTTATGACACCAATATGGCTGCAAATGCGATCGCAATGGCCGCTATTGCGTTCCGGTGCAGCGAGGAGCGGTTTCTTGTGGTGAGCACCACAACGCCTATACGGCGCGGCTCGTGGCGCTATTACGGCGCAATTAACTACTATAGTCCTCTCTGAACTTTTAACATTGTATCACTGGTGACTGTTGTCTAAATAAAAGATATCTAGCAGCTGAACCATGCAGGAACAAATAGCTGCTGGTTATAATACTTCATCAACAATAATTGACTTTAAGTGTACCAATTAGACCACAAAATCTGTAAAGTACCTTTTATCAACAATCTGATTCCACAATCTATTGCTTTCATACGTGAGTGACGGATCTTTCTCTAGCAGCTTTGCCATTAACCCATTTTTGTAATTCTCAAAGGAATCACCATCAAGCCCATCCTGCAATTCCAATATATTTCTTTGAAACATAAGTCCTTCATTCAGCAAATATATATTTCAATAAACATTTTAAACAAGGGAATTCACAAAAACTAGTACGAATCATCCCTTGATGGTTCATTATGTTTAGGGTTGTCAAATAGAAAGCACATGCAATGAAAATGGGAATAAAAGAGCGATCCCGTTGATAGTTATGTCAAGGTCCCAGTGCTGTAAAATCCAAGAAAGTAATACTTGTTTTCTGATTTTTTATAGCAATGAAAATATGTGTGGTGTTATAACCGTTGATTGAACGGCTGATATTATGATATATACAGTGTATTATAAATTATGAAGTTGTTAAAATTGACTCCCTTGATTTTCCAATTTATTGTTATAACTCCTCACTTTTCCCAGCAACCCAAATACTTTCTAGAACAAAGTTCTTTTTACATATTCTATTTTCTCTGCAATGAAAACTCATAACAAAAAGAAAGAAACATAATTTTGCTGTAAACAGAAATCAAATCTATATTCTAAATAATTGTTAGAATAGCAGCTTCTCTCTTCCTTTCTTTCTTTCTTTATTTTTTTCAACCTTTTGTTCTACATTGAATTTGAGACAAAGCATTTTATTATTCACATCCATTTCCTCCTTTCTCAAAAATAGTAGGGTGGACTCATAATTTCTTAAGCACCCAAATCATGTCAATTTTATTACACTTCATATGGGAAGCAATTAGGCTAAGAACATGGAATTGAAGAAATCAGGAACGCTCACCAACAATTCATCCAAACCGTTGATGAAGTTGTCAATTCTACCTTGCAAGTAAACTGGGTTATACTCAGATGACTGAATGCAGAAACAAAACCCAAAAACACGGTATGTTACTCGTGGGCTACATTCAACAACATAACCAAGCTGCTCCTTTGTCCTGCATGCAGAAAAACATTAGGAATTCAGCCCCAGACAGACAATAAAGAAGGCAAAAGAGAAAGAAAGACGAAGAAACAGCAATCTTAATTCTCAACCTAAACAAAAGAAATGTGCAAGTAAATGGTTTCATTGAATTTGAAAGTGTTTTCAGTGAAATTAAGGTTCTACAACAATAGAAAATTTTATGCCTAACCAAGAATACTTCACTATCAAGCCATCAACAACCTATTCCCTGAACAAGTTTACAAAGAGTTGAGTTTAAGAAGCAGCAAAAAAAATGTTTAGTGTAGAAAATATGAAACGCGCACATAAGAATCGCGACTACAAGTACATTTGCCTGTTGTTTGCACAGATAAGACAAGTAAGGAGTAACAAATATTCTCATTCAAAAAGACAAATTTTGGGTAAAGAACTACGATCCAGGATTCCTACTACAACCCAGAGAAAACAGGGGAAGAGAGAACCCATCTTCATCAACAAATATCAGATGTCAAATATAAGATAGATGGATCAGATTGTCACCTCAGCTGATTAAAAAGTGGCTCCTCCACAATTTCTTCAAAAAGATCAATCAAAGCTTTCAATTTGGTTGATCCCATACCAGAATCTTGCTCAATTTGAAAATAAAGCTGCATAAATGGCAAAACGAAAGTAAGACACGTGAGAAATTTGCCAGAGATTATTGAAAAGAAATCATCTATGGAACACATTGGTGAAAATACAAACAAAAACCAATCTAACTAAAATTACCTCAACTACAGAGTTTTTTTCCAACTTGTTCTTCACACTGACATCCCTAACTAAATTGGCACTGGATGGGAGGGAAATAACACGTTCAACATGCCTCAACTCAATAGGGAGTGGATTTACTGGAAAATTCATCTTAAATATATTTGATATGCTAATTGCTTCTTCTTCTGACAGATTTCCATGACACAGACCCTCAATGTATAGCTGCGCAAAGTTAAGATATAAAAGAATAAATCTCCAACAATGTCATAACAAAAAATTAAAGACAAATAAAAAGCTATAATTAACCTCTGTTGACTTATCCATGTTCATCATGGAATTCATGTTTAAAATATCAACTAACTGAAAACCAGTAAGGAGTGGTTGTTTTCTTGCAGTTGTTGGCGTGATTAACCAATAAATATAGGACTTCCATATGCACAAACGGACAAGTGTGACAAAATATGGAGTTTGTTGACATCATAGGAATTTAGGTAGGGAAAGAAGAAAAGAGAGAATAAAGATGATAATATAGAATTGGCATTGATTTAATGAGTAATACTACGATACAGGCTACAAAACACTAATCCCTGTTTGTACTAATATTAGATTCCAAATTTTAATTAAATAAGGAAATAAAACGTGAAAAATGAAAAAAATAAAACAAGGAAATTATTCCCAAGAGATCATATAAGATACTCCAATTCATTAATAATTCATCACTATATGACTCATTGGCAAGAAAGAAGTCAGGGCCAGAGCAATGATCATCAGTGGGAAGAGAACAACATGAGCAAGGCCAAGCAAACATGGCCAGAGCATTTGTGACAAAATTGGGGCAAACTGCATCTAGGACAAAGATCAAACTTCAAAGTCAAACACTTTCTGAATTTCTCCCCCTCAATACTATATCAGCATTGGAAAAAAGCCAACTGGACAAATAACACTGCCAGATAAATGCGGAAAAAAGGTTGCGCAAATCTGAATAGTGGTCTGCAAAGTGTTGGAAGGAGGTGTGGCAGGACAAGTTTGATGGTATTGCGACACAATGAGGAGAAAAGGACCATTATGCAATGGCACAATGGGTTTGGAAAAATTTGCCACAAGGAAGTCAATATAGCAGGTTTAGGGTTTGTTGAGAGAGACAAGAAATGAATCAAGATAAAAACATCATATAATAGTTTCATATTTTAGGAAATTCTACAATAAAATAGTGATGGTACAGGTCACGGGGGACTATACTGATCTGATACCATGTTGAAATTATGGGGAGTTAAGTAGGGAAGAAAAAAAAAGATTGAATAAAGATTGAATAATATGAAATTGGTTTTAATTTTGTGTTACAAATTGATATGATGTGATACAAGCTATAAAGTATTAATCCCTATTTATACTAATATAATTCTAATTACATAAGGAAATAAATCATAAAATATAACGAAATAAGAAAACTATTTCTAAGAGATCATATAAGATATTCTAAACTATTCTAAGACAACACAATTATGATATCATGAGATATTTTTCATATATTCTAACAGGGCTATTAGTCAACTCAAGGAACAGAGTCACAAGCTTCAATTATAACAAATGCTCACCCATGTGTGCACCCTGAGGCTCAGCACGACACATATTTAGGTGTCTGCTTCTCACTAACAGTATTGACAACAACATCTATGTTACTCTTGAAGTCATCATACTTGGAAGATAGTAAAGACTGCAAATAATATAGTAGAAAAATACTAATATTAAAAATTCCATATCAACCTGGGAGCGAAGCTCAGGGATAAATGCCTTCAGATCATCAAGAAACAGATCATTTAAATAATGCAGCTTCTCATCAACATCATAAAAATTTTGACACAAAACTTGCAATCTCAAATATGCTGAATGGCTTAGAGGCTTCATGTTGGCGTTCTTTAAAAGTCTCTTCATGTCTTCTTTTATTACCTGTTCAAATAAGCATTGGTCCATGACAACAACGAAAGTAAACAGAAAAATTGAATAAGGAGAAAAGGAAAACAGGGTAAACATTTAGAAAAAAAAACAAAGAAAGAAGCATGCCTCATACCTTATATCGATCATCAGTTGGCATAAAAGATCTAGCTACTGACAAAACCTTAGATAGGAGAACAGGAAGCTTCTCATTGAAACCATATACCTTTAGCTCTAGCATGTCACCAACATATGAGACAGAAGTTTCTAACTTGGCAATACTGGCCTGCGTAGATAGACAAAGATTCACAAACAAAGAAATCAAAAAAAAAAAGAAAAAAGGATGGGATTACTGGCACTTCCAATTGCCAATTCACGCCCTCCAAAAACTACTTTTAACTGAAATTGCCCTCAACAAAATAATTTCCTTTCTGTTCAAGTCAAACCTAAAAATATAGCAAATTGTAATTTAGCCGAGAACAATTTAGGAAACTGCAATTAAAAGTAATTGGGAGTACGAATAGGCTATTGGGACCGCCAATACCCCAACGCTAAAGATAATGTTCTCTACCAATCAATTTTTATTGTATTTACATTCTTTGACAATAATTTGACTAATAAATATTAAATCAGTGTTTTAATCTTGAAATCTTTTTTCTACCAAAACCTTATACTTTGTACTTCCTTTATTAATATTATTGTAATAAGTTAAAGAGAAAACTACTTTGGTGAAACTATACAAGGGTTAATGCACTTTCAAAAGTCAGGCCTTAGAGCATTAAAGGTATTCATTCAATGAGGTCAACTTGCTAGACATTTTTACAACAAGTGATATCTGAAGCCAGTTTCCTATGGCAATATACTAAGCAACTAAAAAAGCAATTTTTGTTCAATTAGAAGATAAAAACAAGTGAATCCTAGAAAGCCATATCAGGCAATCCAGAAGACTCACTTTTCTACACAGATATACCAAATGAGAGCATTTTTATGATTGATAATAGGCAAACTGATGGTTATCGGATTTTAAGATTAGTTTGAGAAGAGCTCTAGAAACAATAGAAATGGATAACTTTTTTATGGTGCAGAATCTCTTAAAAAATGACAGCATTTTTTAAGCTGCAGTTGTTTTTCTTTATTATATATCCTTCATAACTGTATCTGAGCACAAGTTTTCTTTTGTTTCTGTGCTTTGTTAACTTCTTTCTTGTTGTCAGAGAATTTTCCATTCTCCTTTATTGTCCCGGTCTGTTTCTTATAAACAAGATAGATGATTAACCTGATATATGATTTCATTCAGCTCATCCTTAAGAAGGTGAATGAACAATTCAGACAGTACACAACTCTTCACGTTATCATATCCACCCTTCAAGTTAATTCGAAAATATGTATTGGCACGAGGAACTTTGAAAGTACTATCCAGCTTGTACCAGAATTTTATCAATGCTTCATCAACTATACATCTAGGAGAGGTTGAATTTGCAAAATCAGAAATGCTTGTGTCGCCAGCACGTATGGAAAAGTCACTTGGAATAAAATCATTCTTGGACGGAAGATGCAGCAAGGCATCAATTTCTGGAGGATTTCTCCATAACTCCATCAAGTTTTGAGCAATATCTTCTTCAACATAACGTGAACCAAACCAAGGTTCATATTGGAAGTCTGAAATGAAGAGCAACATCAAGTCATTCAATCAGCTTCATGAAAATATAATTTCCAGCACAAATTTTTTAACAGTGAAATTTCAGTTATCAGTCTCCAATACTTCAACATAACAGAAATGAAGATATGCACTAGCTGAGTACTTTGCCACTCATTCAATGATGAAGGCAAAGGGAGCATATGCGCATTTGCCAATTAGACAAGGGAGAAAAAAAATATGCACCTTCTGACTTAAGGAACAACTTTGAAACGACATCTACCCTCATGTTTTCGGGAATGAAGAAACCAAGAATTTGTTCGATTAACTTCTCATCCCATGTCTTGTACACGTAATCACCATAAATGACATGCTCTGATGGATAAAAGTGCAAATTTTCTGCACAATAAAATATTAAGAATAAGCCAATAAGGACAATAAATCTGTACAAAATTATTAAAGATTTCCTGAATAGCAATATTAACCAGAGGAAAAAACCACAAATAAGAAAGGGCCAGTGGACTCTTTCATATGTTATCATATAATTGGGTTGAGAACATAAATAGATCTTCAGTTTTTGCTATAATCACTAAATGACAATGAGATTCCCTTCATCTCTAATGTATGTTTGCTTCTTTTTCCACATACTATTGATAAATAAATATTATAGACTAGTTGAGTGCTTCAAATTAACACCTATGTTCATATATCACAGAACAGACATTGAGGTCATTATTTTGCGAGGGTTAATTCATGAAATGATATTAGAGTCTCTGTGATCAGATGGTCTAGGAGTTCAATCCAATAGTCAGTGCCTCAACGCATGCTTTTCATAGATAATCTAGTCCAATTGGAATCAGATGCTTTTCGTGGGTGAGCCTAAGCATTGTCTACATTTAAACTAGAGTTGTGGGGAGAAGCTTTCGAATCATGCGGAAACTTTAAGTAGAAGACTATGTATATGCAATGTGTGCTCAGCAAGGCTCGCACTAACAATGGCTCAATAGGTGAAATTGGAGATCATACCATACCAAAAATCACTTAAAAAAAAAAACTATTGGGCTTAGGAGTATAAAGCAAGATACCTAATTAAAGTATCAAGTTGTTCCCAAATGCTTATGCACAGAAAAGTTTAAAATCTAAACCTTAAACCTAGATATTTCGGAAAACAAACTTAACATCATTAACAACCCTGCCATAATTAGTGCACTTTATGGTCACTTTACCAGATTATTATGTGATACAAACTTGGATGTCACAAAGAAATTATGGAGATTAACTCCTTGCAGCAGAGAAAACCCCTGGAATGCCTCAAAAACAGAAGCAAAACAAGAAGATAAATGAAAGAAAAGCAGAAAATGATAGACACACAACATCAAGGGGTCTTGCTTCCACCCTGCCCAAAGGCCCCAAATCCTTACTCAATGACTGGATGCCTCTTCAATGATCCTTCCCTCCCTTTTATCCTAGCTCCTAACCAAATCCCATTTGCTTCCCACATCTCTTGTCATGTACGTTAGATTTTATAACACCAAATCCCTCTTCTGCCCTTTATTCACAATACACACTTTAGTAATCGTGGGATGCCTAACTTTATGCAAAAAAATTTAAGGAAGCACTGATCACTATAATCAACATCAACATCACCTTCATCCCAAACTAGTTGCGGTCAGCAGTTGGTGAACCCAAATAAAAAGAAAAGAAAAGATTGTGATAAAAAAAAAATTAAATACTAAAGAAAGAAAGAAATAGATATAGGAAAAATGACTAAAAAGGATTGTGTAGAACACAGGAAATAATGGGTCTACCCATAGACGATGTTAATAGCTTTTCTCCACTAAAATAAACCGTTCACCAATCTATTTCCCACTCCTAGATTTACTAGTCTACTTTTTCCCAAGTAAGTTTCGTCCGGCCTCTTAATTTCTTTACGTCATGCTTTTGGTAACAAACTTTTATTTTTATATGAGCATTTAAGGGTCTTTGAAGAATTTGCCAAAACTATCTCAATCTATACTTTCTAATCTTTTCAGCCATCGGTACTACTCCTACCAGTCCTTGAATATTTTCATTTCTTATCTTATCCATCTTTGTATGACCACACATCCACATTAAAATCTACATTTTTGCTACTCCCATTTTATACATATATTGCTTATGTGCTACTCAACATTCAACTCCATATAACATCGCAAGCCTTACTACGGTTCTATAAAATTTTCAAATGACGCTAACTTCAGAGGCTTCACCTTAAAATTAAAATTACAAAAATAAAAAAAAGGTTCAACTCTATAGTGGCAAGAAAACAACTTCATGGAAAAAAAAACCTGCAAGCTCTGCAGCATAATCATCTTGGGGCTGCTCTTCAGCAAATCTGAATTCCATGTTTCCAATACTCTGAAGTTCCTTAAATATCCATTCTTGCGGAGAAACTTGACGCAGCAACTTAAGGTATTGATAAACAAAGCCAATGATATCAAAGATCTGGGAGGTGACAAAGAAACAGTTAAGCCATATTGAAGAAAAGTAATAATGTTGAAACTTGAAAGCATATATTGATCAAAACGATTATTTTACCAAATGTCAATAATCTTCCACCAACCTAACATTTATAATTATTAATGAAAATTTTTAAATCATTAAATTTCCCAAATACTAATGAAGCTGAAACTAAAATTGATCTCACAAGATGAATAGGTATATGCCATTAGTCCTTGACAAGCGACAGCACACTAAAATGTAAAAACACAACATTTTATCTTACTCTTTCATCTGAAAGGCCTATACAGGTTAAGAAAAAGAGATTACCTTTTCTACACCAGAGTCAGTGAGGTGTATGGACATGACAAAGATATAAGATATAGATGACCGATAAACTCCTTCATCCCCAACACCAGCAGATAAAGATGTAGCCCACCCTCTAGCCTTGAGAAAGGAAAGCAAGCTTCCCCTGCCCTCTGAAAAGTTAATTATATTACAGTTCATGAAAGCCACTCAATAAAACATTCAACCATAGACTTTTAGATTTAAATATAGACAGGCACTTTGAATGAAGTAATATATATGTATTAGAATGGTGAATGGTCACTATCATAGAAACTGAAAGAATGAGAAATACTTATTACTTATAAATCAATAACATATATTACCATTAACCAGAACCACTTTCCATTACATATTGAATGGTTAAGCTCTGAAACATAATACCTTGGAAAGATATGAGACAATTCTAGAAAACAATATTTCAGAAGTTTATTATGATGTGGGCATGCTGAAGCAATTACCCAGCATGACTAGAAACCATGTAGGTTGGGACAAAATTATTTAAAATAAAAATTTGAGCATGAGTGTGAGTGTGTGTTTGTGTGTGTATAAAACAAAGACAAGTTTCTGCTTGCTATTATTGACCAAACAGAAGACAACTTGCACTTGCTTTGCATGAAACTTGTTGACAAACTTTGAAATATCTCAAAAAAAGGATAGAAATTGCTAAATAAGAGAAGCTAACTTATGTCAATTGTCATAAATTGTATTACTTAAATCTGACCATAGAGATTTACAAAAAGACGCTTAAAAATGCATGATATTAGCTCTTAGCATTCGAGAATTAATCCATAATGAGATATCTTACCATGCCCAAGGAGATGAGCTAAATAATCCTCTGGTTTCTTTAAATACTCCTGGTGTAAACAGGGCAGGGTCCATGATAAGTCAAGGATATGAACATCTTTGACAGCTTCTAACCAATAAACTTTACCAGATTTCCAGACAGGACCTTCCACTCTGAACTCTGGGTTTACTTGAGGACCATTTTTTACAGCACCAAACAGTTCCACAATCCAGCTCTCAAGCACATCCAGAGACTCTGTATTATTTATAAGCGCATCACTAAAATCATACAGCCATATATTGGTTTTAATCCTACACCTGACTAGGTTCATTAGAACAAATCATTTGTTTCAAAGTATTGACCAAATTATTTGCATAACATCATCTAAATATTCATAATCCCAACCATTTTATAAGTGCAATTATTCAATTTCAAAAAAATATATTTTATCAACATTAGCATGATCCAACATTAGCCCAATTCTCATTCTTTCAATTAGAAAGATACCAAGCTGTTCCTCAATCTTATTAGACTTGAAACTCAATTCCTTTTTCATTAGCAAGATCTTCACTTTCAGCAACAATTTTGCATCAAGTCTCATCTACATTCTATACTTGGTTAAATAAACTAGGTAAACTTCCTGATTATAAATTGAATAGCCATATCAAATTTAGTGAAATAGAACTACACCTCCACCAATAACAACAAGCTTCATTAATCCACCATGGTAATAATCCTTGTATAGTTTCAATATTTGCTCCCGCAAATTAATACCCTTCTCCATTGCATCAACCAGGCTCTTTTTATTCCCTTCATGTACATGAAAAAGAAAAAAATAGCATTTCATGTATACAGAATAAGTTGAATAAGTAGCTGACCAACAAATGGATGAAAAACATAATAGAACTTACCCCAAAAGAATTTATTTAAAGGATGACCAAGTGCAGAAGTATGGCACTGAAGTTGCTGAAGACGGCAAGCATCACTTTGTAAAACCTGGTTGAATTCTATGTTCAATTTTGCACACCATTATGGTATACAATCGTAAACCAAAAACAAACTTCATCAGAAAGGCAAGCAAAGTTCGAGTTCTTTTATCAATTTTACTTTTTAAAAAGATAAGGTAAGGTGGAAGTGTGCAAGATCAGATTAGAATGAGACATACCTGAATCTACTGCAAGTACTTCTCGCCCCATGGCCTCCATTTTCACAAGAGGAGAAATAAAGAACTGAGAAAATCTGATAAGGAAAGAAACCAATAAAAAAGTTCAACAGAAATCTAGCACATCAAGGTGGACTGAAATGCCCAACGTTCTTAACTTACACATTATCAAAACTGAATCATTAAATTCATTTATGACAGCTAAATTTTAAGCAAACTGTAACCAACAACAAATATTGGTAATTAAAATATTAAAAAAAATACTAGCCCAATTATCAATAAATAATTTACTAACAGACATTGAGATGACTAAAATAATTAATATGTAAAATCAGGGTCACTAGATTGATGATCTACAGGGTCTTGCATTCCAATAAACACTTAGATGGCTAAAATAACAGATGTAGAAGGTAAATTTTACTGCATTAATGATCTAAAAGTCTTGTAAATGCATACTAATTCTGTTTTATGCTTTACAACACGTGGCCAGTAATATGATAAACAGTAACAGAGATTAAAAAGAATTGTCTTTTTCACTTCCATAAAACTGCAGTTGCTAAAATTCTTTCCACAAAACTCATGTTCAACATATGCATCATCATTTCATACTATACAGATTTACAAGCTGTTAGCAACCAGCAACACAAGACAAGTATGCAATTAAATGCCAATTTAGAGGCAATAATTGGAAACAGAACCTACCTATAAAGTTAATGTGTAAAATCATATAATAGACAGGAACTGTCCTGTTCATACAATGCATAGCAGAGTTTACCTTCTCAAGGCACCCACCAGAAACTCTCGCTTCACTTCGAAATGGTAGCAGGTATATTCAGTTTCTGTGTATGCATTTGATGAGCCACCATGCTTGGACAAATAGCTATCATACTAACAACAAAAAGAGTCAGTGTCAGACTGCTAGGACAATGAACTATATGTTATGCTTCTTTAACATATATTAGGAGCACAATTTACCAAAAGAAAAAGTAAGAATTCATGGCATACATATGAAGAAATTAATCCTAACTAATTTTAAGTTTCTATAAAGAAGGGGGGAGAATCAGTTAGGATTAAGACTTGAGAGATAGCTGATTTGGCCAAGCCAAAAAAGGTGACATCTGATAAGTAGAAGCTATAGAAGGAGCACTTAGATTACGACAACGATAATAATAGTAATAATGCAACGACCTCAAAAAATTTATCAGTTATTTTATCAGTAACTATTGGATGCTGAAGCATCAGAAAGAGTGAAAGACCCACCAGGGGCAATGTGGCATTCAGGGAAGGAATGCCAAGATTGCTTATAGCTATAAAATCATAATAACATGAAATATGTAATACATTTCCATCAAAGGTTTTGAATAGTCAAGACTTTCTTAAATGAAGACAGGAAAAGGTCCTGTTTGAATTGAGGCACATGACAAAGTGAAAGCCAACAAGAGGTGTATTTATGCAAAAGTAAAATCGACCATATTTCATCTGAAAGTACTATAATGTCAGAATAGCAGATCTTAAGGTTCAGGTTTTTATCTCTTTTAGACTATTCTTCTAAACCAAAACAAATATATTTTATTTTTAGATAAATTATTTCCTAAATGATACATTAAGGATTTGATCATTTTCAAATGGACATAAATAAATACGCAAAACATGACATAGCCAAACATACCTCATTTTCATCTGGAAATTCATTACTCCCCATGAACAGCATGTGTTCTGCAAACAAATTACTTAGAATTTGTAATTCAAGATGTTTAAAAATGGTCATCCAGAGATAAATAAAAATAAGGTTAAATTACACTGTAGGTCCATATATTTTCACTTAATTTTTAAATAAGTCCCCATAGATTAAAAGATTTTGATGAAATCCCTGTACATCTAAATTTTTTTAAAGAAGTCCTTAGTCGCTAACCCCATTAACTTTTGCTAAACTATAAAGACCGATTCAAAAAAAAAAAATAGAAAAATTATAGTAATCTATATGGGGATAGGATATTGTGACACCCAAGTTATGTTACACCCATGTGACACCCGGTCAATCTCACCGTTAGATCGCTTATGTTGATCCAACGGTTATATTTATTTTCATATTTGTATGGTAATGATTTCCCAAATTTAATATTTAATATTTATTTCTAAATTTGTATTGTTATGATTTATATTTTTTAATGCTTTCACTTTAAATTTGGGAAATCATACTTTTTTTAGAAGGTAAAAATAAATATAACCGTTTTTGGGTGTTTTTTTGTAACATAACTTGGGTGTCACGATATCCTATCCCATCTATATGATAGAAAGCAAGATAGAGTAGGCAATTAACGATTGCTAACTATAGGACCTATTTGAAAACTCAAATAAATAAAGTACAAAGACTATATTAAAACCTTTAAACAAAATGGACTTATTTGAAAACGACTTAACCTAAAAATAGATAAATAAATAAAAATCTTCACTTGAATAATAAAAATATCGAAACCTAAAAAATGTGCTAGTCCCTGCGCTTCAAACGGGTCAGAGAAGCTGCCAATTCCTACACACATGGCCGCTGCAGCCTGCAAAAAACAGAACACACGAAATTATTCAAATTCAAAAATCAAATTAACAAAATTACACATGAAATAACTGTTCTCCAATCTCCACTCATATCACACGGAATCCAGATCCTATCTCCTTTACACCATTCCCACTATTTCCAATCAACAACAAAAACGAACGACCCACGAAGCCACCAGAGCAGGGCTTTGAAAAACGAAGCTGAAATCGAAATGGGTATTCATCAAAGGGGCATAACACAAAAGAAAACAGCATAAAAAAGTAACCTTTTTGCTTTGAGCAACAGCACCCTTGGCACCTTCTTTTCCTTCTGCTTCTACTTCTATGTCATCATCCCCTTCTTCGCTTCCCTCTTCTTCTTCTTCATCTTCATCATCATCATCTTCGTCTTCATCATCATCATCTTCATATTCATCATCGTCATCATCTTCTTCTTCTTCTTCTTCTTCTTCATTGTCGATTGGAACAGGTTTGGGAGGGCCTTCAGCGTAAATCTCGGGATCGTGAACGAGCAAAGCACGAAGGCCGTTTTGGAGATGGATGAGACGGTATAAACGACGGTCGTTTGGGGATTTGACAACGACGTCGTCGGAAGAGAAGGTTGTGGTGGTGGTGGGGGCACCCTTCATTTCTAGAGTCTTATTGGGTGAGCGTGCAGTTGCAGTTGCAGCAGCAAAACACACTTCTCTTTGTTGCTTATTAGGACTGTGAACTCCCCAACCCAAACTGCTGTGCGGCGCAAGGGAAAATAAAAGCAACAAATTAAGGGCACTCATGTCCTCTCCTTTGGTAGGATCAATGTGCTCTTTGCAGTTATTTTTAAAAGTGCATTTATATTTAGCCTCTTTTTTTAATGACATGTATTTAGCTTTATTCGTATATAATTCTTAAGTTTTGTTTTTTAAAAATTTAGTGTTAATAAAAGGATATTTCCTTATTACTTAACTAATTATTTGAAAATAATTGTTTTTAGGGTTTATTTTTTCTGTAGATAATTTATTTGTATTGAATCCAAAATGACATTAGTTTCGAATGAGAATCAAGATAATCTTGTTATTATAATTTATTTCATAATTATAATAATTTTTATTATTATAATTTTTTAATCTTTTAACCAAAAACGATGTTGTTTTGTGAGTGAATAAAGATAAATTATCTCTAAAAATATTTTTCTATTGTTTTTATGTGAGAAAATTTTAGTTTAAAAGATGATTTGTTCTTTAATTAGTTACATTTTTAATAAGTCATATTGTCAATTTTATTTTTTTTGGTGAATGAATTGTCAAATTTTATTTACATGTAAAACTTAAAATGTTTTTAAAGTTTGTACTAACAAAAAATGTGTTTTTAAAGTAATTTTTTAATATTTGTCCTATATATAGTTGTGTCATTCTAAGAGAGAGAGAAATACAATCTAGTATTTTTTATTTAAAATAAAAAAAAAATCACTTTCTCTCTCATGATTTTCATTGCTGGTGTCTTTCTCTTACTTAATATGACATAACTTTTTTACAATATATAATTTAATATGTATTTTTTATAATTTATTTAATTAATATAAAAGGCTAATCACTTTAAAGCATTAAATTTGTTTTTAAGTTTGAGTTTTTTTTTTCTATAGAGTATAGAGTATAGATAACAAATATGAGAAAACCCATACATTTCAACCACTGTTTCACTACTAGAAATATGTTTATTATCAACGGAATTTTTCGACGGAAAAAATTCTGTTGAAATTATTGACGGAATTTTCCACGGAATCTATTTTCCGTTGAAAAATTCGACAGAAAATAGATTCCGTCAAAAAATTTCGATGGAAAAAGGAATTCCGTCAAAAAATTTTGAAAAAAATAAATGAAAAAGAAATTATATTTTGTGGGATTTTCGACGGAAAAGGAATTCCGTCAAAGAATTTTGCAAAAAATAAATGAAAAAAAATTAAATATTATGAGCTTTTTGACGGAATTTCGATTCCGTCAAAGATTTTCGACGGAAAAGGAATTCCGTCGAAGAATTTTGCAAAAAAATAAATGAAAAAGAAATTAAATATTGTGGGATTTTCGACGGAATTTCGATTCCGGGGAAGATTTTCGACGGAAAATGAATTCCGTCGAAGAATTTTGCAAAAAAATAAATGCAAAAGAAATTAGATATTGTGGGCTTTTCGACGGAATTTCGATTCCATCGAAGATTTTTGATGGAAAATGAATTCCATCGAAGAATTTAGCAAAAAAATAAATGGAAAAGAAATTAAATATTGTGGGATTTTCGAGTGAATTTCGATTCCGTCGAAGATTTTCGACGGAAAATGAAATCCGTCAAAAAATTTTGCAAAAAAATAAATGAAAAAGAAATTAAATATTGTGGGTTTCTCGACGGAATTTCGATTCCGTCGAAGATTTTTGACGGAAAATGAATTCCGTCGAAGATTTTCGACGGAAAATGAATTCCGTCGAAAATTTTGCAAAAAAATAAATGAAAAAGAAATTAAATATTGTGGGCTTTTCGATTCCGTCGAAGATTTTCGACGGAAAAGGAATTCTGTCGAAGAATTTTGCAAAAAAATAAATGAAAAAGAAATTAAGTTAGGATGTTATCTTCTGTGCTATAATAATATCCATTTGGATGTTAAGTTAGGATAATCTATTGGATAACTGTCATTGTATTTATATTTGGAGAAGTTTGCAGCTTTAATAAATTGTAGTCTTTAATAAATTGTATTTATATCTTCTGTTGAGAAAGATAAAGCCTAGCTAATACTCGTAGGAGATTCTCACTATGATGTAAAGAAGTGTAGGCCAATGGTTTTAAGCATACATGCTGGTGTTTCGTATATTGTGCATTTGTTTCAAGTATTTAGCCTTTCCTGGAACTTGTTCAAGATTCCTTTCTTTTCTTTACTTCATATGTAGTATGGCATTAATGTGTATTCCGTAGGTTCTGTTCCTAGATACAATTTAATACAACTATTGAAAAAAATTCAGGTTATCACAACAATCAAGATGCCATAAGATTGACCATAGATAAAAAGGGGCAGATTCTAAAACCAAATATCATAGAATCAATATTTTGAGGTTTAACTCTAAGGGGATGTCGATTTTATGATCATGGATTTCCAATCTGAAGCTCGGTTGGATTGTTGTGATTTGTGAATGACCATGAATTAGTAATTGGAAAGTTAGCATTTGGTGCCCTGTAACTTTTGTGCTATTAACTAAGGATTCATACTCAATCTGGCTTTGACTTATCATTTTATGAGAAATGCATATCCATATGGTTAGAACTTGTCCATTGAATATTCTTATAGCACAATTTATTAAAGTTGTCATTGTATTTATATTTGGAGAAGATTGCAGCTTTAATAAATTGCAGCTTTTGTGCTAGGGATTATGATTCTGACAACGTGGATCTGGAACGAGCAGCATTCAAGAATCTAGACGACGACAACAATGTTATCAGCAAGCAACAATTTTCGCATAAGGAAATGGAGGAGAGAATCCAAAAGCTAGCCAGATTGTATGTAGTGCATTCTTTTTTTCTGCTTCCGGGATACTTAGAATTGACAAAATAACGTATTCAGGACTTTAGTGTATTCATAAACTTTTATTTGCTGAATTTTCATTTTCTGTTATGAACAAGTTTTAGAAAATGCTGCCTCAGGGGACAATTGAAGCAATCTACACAGGATGCTTAATACCTAAAATTGCATGTTTTGGTATTTGAGCTCAGAGCTATGATTGTTTGGCTCCATAGTCTTTTAATATTCTAGATATAAAATTATAGCTCTAGGATTTTTCTCACATTGTACTTTGGTGGTTTTGCTTTTAAATTGTAGTTGAATCTGTGTGCCACGTACTATCAGAATCATTCTACTTTAAATGTCCATTCTAAATTTGGTAATCTGGGGATTTATTATCCTTAACTGTGGTTTGGAACCGCAACATGCATGATTTGCCAGTTTGCACCTTGTTCTGAGTTAGAGTTAGAGTTTGGTTATAACATAAATTATGTTATTTATGCATGTGTGAGTGTAAATTACTGTTGGCCCCAAAGAATAATGGGGAGCTTAAATAATGTTTTGAGTTGTATTTTCATGCACGAAGAACACCATACTGCTTCTTCATGGGCTCCTCAAAATTACCAATCTTTGCATATTTAGACATAATGAGATTCCAGAGAAAAACCTTTTCGTTAAGGATCTTATCAAATATTTGTCTTTGTCCATCTTTATAGTTACAAGGATATGAGGCTGCTTGTAAAACAGAATAACTTTCAAACTTTGTCCTGCATGAATATTTATCAATTTTTAAGAACTTTTAGTTTTTAATTTCATTTATACATCTCTTTGATTTTTTTATCTTTGAAAACCAAGTTCTATTTAGATATGTATTCAAATATTTGGAATGAGTTTTTTTTATCCCTTTGAATCTACATGATTTTTTAAAAGAAACATAAAATTTTAAATGATATATTTTTTAAAAAAATTTAACAAATTTGTGGGGGTCTTAAACCTCCAAAAACTGAAACATTTGTGGGGGTCTTAAACCTCCAGAAAATATTTCAACAAATTGTGGCATTTCACATAAAGCCCCCACAAAATATGTTGTGGCGTAGGTAAAACTGAGGGTCAATGAAGATGCCACAAATGTACTTTGTGGAGGTCAAAGACCGCCACAATATAAAAATATGACCCCCACAAAATGCTTGAATTTTTGTAGTGCATACTTGTTATGAGAGGTGCACTTCACTTTGTACTTATCGTGGTTTTTTGTAGTCTTCTATTATTAAGAATGAGATATATAGTATTATAGTGTAAGAATTTGACGTGTCTTCACTATCAAAGTGGCTGTTTTTTGTTTACTTTCACGCTTTTTGTTATCACTTTATTTATATTCATATTAAACTACTACTTAGTGTGAAGCTGGGTAATTCCCATGTGGGCTCTATCTCGTTTTGTCCACTACATTTATTGCTTTAATTTTTCTTAAATTTCAAGTGCATTGCATGCTTTTGTTTATTATTGTGCATGACAGTTTGGCACTTCCGAACCCTACAGGGTTGGGAGTTACTGCACCGGGTCATCCTTTTTTTATGCTTAGTAACATGTAAGCATAAGCACTGAATCTGCTTGGGCATTTTTACAATGTATTTGACTTTGCTTGGCCTTATAGGGTAGTGTTGCACAACAAGAGGAGAGGGCTCCATAACAAGAGAAAATGATTGAGCACCAGGAAAGTCACATGGCTATGATGCAGAGGCGAATGAAAAAAATGGAGAAGCTTATGCGAAGACTCCCTTTTGATTAGTGTAACAGCCCGTATTAACCCGGATTGTTAACATACTATCGTATTAAGTCACGCTTAATTAAAATGCGGAATAACTTTTTCTTAATTTCAATTATGACGTCATTAAACTTAACCAACTTGATTACTTAATCAATTTCATAAAATACTGCATGTATGTAAATTGCAAGTCAACTAACTGAATACCTCATAAATAAATATAAAGTGAGTATCTAAAGCCACAGGACTAAAACACATAGCCTGGGTCAAAATCCTGATACTTTAATTACAACTTCAAATAAAAGACAATAACAAACCATGTGGCATGGACAAACCCCATGCTCACCAAATAAGGCACAATGCCCAACAACAGTCTCAACATAATCATAACTGAAACATAACAACAGTAGAAATAACCAGCATCCATCATATCAGCAAAATACAGATAAGTCTAACTCAGCTCTGGCCTCCTGCCACCTGAGCCCTCAACATTACCTGAACCTGAAATAAGCGTCCACAAACGTGGGGTGAGATCTCTAAACAAGAAATCTCAGTAAGGCAAGGGGTCCTCAAGGATCTTCCACCCCAAGCTCACTTACATGTGTAATATAAGTTCAAAAACAATATTTACAATATAAGTTCCAAAACTATGCAGTGCAGCAGATAATCATGCCATGTGTGTTTATCAAATCTATTGGCCAGAGAAATGCAGGAATACGTCTAAACCCACATGAGTACAAGGAACACCGCTTGCACCTCACCCACAGCCTCACCATCTCGTATGTACTACATACTCAGGCTTACCGTATAGGTGGACACCACATGCATATCATAAAAGCACATTGCATATAATAGCTCAACAACATTTCCAAATCATCAAAGCATGTAACACAACATGCATAAACCACATCCCCATGGGACATGGTGGAACCACAAAATAGCTAAACCGAGGACACGAAAGCTTACCTTGCAAGCTAGCTATCCAAGCCTAGAGTCCAACCACTCTCAAGTCCAAACTCAGCAGTATCACAATCTGATATGGACCAATAATATATGGACCAATAATATATTATTAATCATGCACACGAGATACAACTTAAAGACTACGCCTTTCTTTTACGTTTTACGTCTTAAGGCTTCCAACAAAGCCATAAGCCCTTAATCATGTGATTCTGACTTAGTTTATTAATTATAGAAGTTCAACATCCTTAATCTAGGGTCCACAAACCCCCAATAGCTTACTGTTCACACAGCACAGCTACTGTTCTGCGAAATCCCAGGATATCCGGATATTACAGGGGACATATCCGGATATGCCATATCCGGATATCACACTGGCCATATCCGGATATACCATATCTGGATACCCAGTCCCCACATCCGAATATGAATATCCGGATACCATATCCGGATACTGATATCCGGATATCTGCTCGACAAATATCCGGATATCTCACGACAGAATGCAGTTTCTGCATTTCGTGAATATCCAGTCCAAAGATCCCACTTTTTAACACATATACACGTTAGAGCATGCATCTTTAATCTGTTTTAGGTTCATACTCGTTTTACCTTCTTGTTTACTCATTAAACATGGCAAAGACACCAACTTTAAGCCATAAATCTATGATCAAAGGTGAGGAAACTTACCCCAAGCTTGAAACAGAGTAACAATGGCTCTTGGAGCTCACCAACAGCTCCCAAAACTCAGCCTTAACCAGGTACACGAAAATAACACCACAAGGTTGGTTCTTACCCCCACAAAGGTGACACTTTGAAGTTCAAAATGTCCTTACCAAGGTTCTCATCACCCAAGCACCAAACTCAGCTCTCAAAACTGACTCATGCAGTAGCATGAACCCAGCACACAGACCCTCTCTCCCCTCCAAAGGTGATTCTCCCACATACCCAAGTGTTTACAAGCTCAAAGATGAGGAATCAATGCACAAAGGTGACAACTTTGCTCAAGAGAAGGTGTAGAAGCCAATGAACAACATTCTGGTCAGCCACCCCCTCTCAATTCACGTAGGTAGGAAGTTATTTAGGGTTTTGTGCCCTTAGTGTGTGTATAAATAGGCATAAGGCCACTTAACGCGCAGTATTAGCCTTAATAGCAACGCAAAAAATCTTGATCCCAAACTTTGGAATCTATACCTACACATTTTTCTAAGATTTGTCATATTTTTATTTTATTTTTCGGAGCACCTTTCCGGTACGCGCTTTTCTATAGCCAGTATCAGTTCTGGCATCAGATTAAGTCGTTTTGACCTGAAACTTGTTTTACAAGTCCTACATAATATTCTAGTAATTATCATGCATTCGTTATAATTTTCCGGGATACTTTTCCGGTATACATTTATACCGGGTAGCAGAACCGGTATCTGCGCTTTTCTTCCGAAAAGCGACTTTCAACATTTTTACTCACTCAATATAATTATTTAAGCCCAATATTAATTATTAAGGTCAATTATGGAATCATTTCCTAATTATCATAATTAATTCACTAATTACCTTAATTAATGGTGCGGGTTCTTAGAATTAGTATATGTTTTGGACATTTATAGATATAGGACTCCTTTGGTTAGTATACGTTAGGGACTTTTGTATATGTATGTCACTTTTGATTAACTTATGTCTTGGATAATTATAGATGTAGGACTCTTTTGATTAGTATATGATAGAGATTTTTGTATATATAAGACACTTTTCATTAGTGTATAATAGAGATTTTTGTACACATAATTATATTAAGATAATATGATTTTGATATATTATTTACTTTCATTATATTTGTTTATCAGGTGCAAAATATAAATTGGTATTAATTTTGTTGAGAGAATTTAAATAAAAAAATATTTCAACGAAAAAAATAATTTCATCGAAAATTGAGAGTTTTCCGTCGAATATTTTCTGTCGAAAATTAATACAAGATTTTTCGACGGAATCTGATTCGTTTTCCGTCGAAATTTTTTGACGGAATTTGTTTTCTATCGAAAATTATTACAGGATTTTTTGACGGAATCTGATTCATTTTCCGTCAAAAAATTTCGACAGAATTTATTTTTCGTCGAAAATTATTATAAGATTTTTCAACGGAATCTGATTCATTTCCCGTCAAAAAATTTCGACGGAATTCGTTTTCCGTCGAAAATTAATACAAGATTTTTCAACGGAATTTCATTCATTTTCAGTTGAAAATTTTCAACAGAATTCTTTTTCCGTCGAAACTTTCCATAGAAATTATTCCTCGAAAATTTTCGACGGAATCTATAATTCTGTCAAAAAAATTGTTAGCCACGAAGAAATATTCGACGGCTTCATTTCCGTCGATAATTCCGTCGAAAACTTCATTTTCGACGGAATTTTTCCGTCGAAAAAAAATCATTTTTTATTAGTGTTTAAAAATCCGGCCCGGCCATCAACTCGACCGAGGTCAAGGGTCACGGGTTCAACCGACGGTCTAGGATCATTTCACTAACCCGATTTTATATATTAAAAAATAATTAATTATTCTATAGAAAAAATTCAAAAAATTAAATTACCAATTATTATAGATTCAAAATATACTTAATATAATTCAGCCAATTACATTCACATATCAATATTCACAAGCTAATCAAAGTATCAAACTATCAAAGTATAAAACACATATTACAATAGAGTTAATGGAAAGTCATATCATCAAATTCATACCCTTCTTGTCTTTCTCATGCACCTAAAATAGTATGTGAAAGGAGATCTCTTATCCAAAAGATAATAGTAGAGGAGAGGCGGCGACACGACAAATTAACAGTGGAGAAAAAAGAATCAATACTGTGGAGGAGATCACCGCATTAGAGAGATAGAGTCTGGGTCTAGGTGAGAAGATCGATGGAGAAGAAGAAGAACGAAGTCATAATGAAAAGCCACGGTATGTGAAGCCGGACTAGAAAATATAAGGGGAAAAACCACCTTTATACACGAGACTTGCAAGTCAACGTAATAAAGCCATGACAAACTAAGCCGTTCTCATATAATAAAGCCACCGCAAAAGAAGCGGGGCCCAAATTTGAAAGCCACGGTAGGTGTAACGCCTGGAAACTTGCAAGGATTAACGACTGTCCCCACACACTAACATGAGACTTTTCAGCGTGCTTTGTCCTCACTCGCACACTTCCCGGGAAAAAGGAACCCATCCCAGAATTGCTCCAAGTCAAGCACGCTTAACTGTGGAGTTCTTCCGATCCGGGCTACCGAAAAGTAGATGCATCTTGTTAGTATAGGTAGTACTAATTAATTCTTATAAGCTATTCCCAACTGTACTGTCCCATACCAGCACAGTCTCTGGAATCCCTCTCTTTCGGGTGTTGATTCGATTCATTCATGTACCCCCGTCCCTAGAAGCCTGCCAGGAGCCGCTCCTTGTCCATGCCCTTTCGCACCGGCGATCACTCCCCGCCCTCATCAGCGCCCGGGATGTTACATGCCCACCAGCTTCCGCCTGGTTCGTCCTCGAACCACACCATACTGGATGAGAGGCCCTGCTCTGATACCACTTGTAATATGTAACAGCCCCAATCCCTATAGCAGATATTGTCCGCTTTGCCCCGGCCACCCTCGGGCCCGCCGGAACTCACGGTTTTACATTCTGGGGTTACCCAAAAGGCCTCCAGAGTACGCAGCGGGAACTACCTCTACTGGATATAGTAAAGTTGACATATATATATAACAAAAACATACATTGTGATAATCTAAATGAAAGCACTCCCTAGGTAATCAAAAGCTAATATATATATATATATAACAAGTTGGACCAATGTTTATTCAAAGATGAGGCTTTATATCTATCGACTAACACAGTAACCGATTTTCTACACAAAGGTTCAAACTTTTCAATTTGAAATCACAGAACTCGATGCAAATGGAAACGTAAATTGATGAAACAATAGATACAAAGCGACAAAAATAATATGGCGATCTACAGGAGAAAAATAACGCAGAGTGATTTCACAAATGATATTTCAATAGTAATATATAACAATAATTTACAAAGGGGATAGTTAAATTACTTAGGATTTTTTTTTAGAACAGAAAAATGAAAGCTTGAGAGGTTTAGAAAGCACCCAGATCTTCATCAATGGGTTCTCGTTCAACACAAGTAAAGCTTTAACGGATGGATGGTGTTTCAATGGAAGGGAGTAATAAAAGATGGAAACTTTGGAGGCTTTCCTAGAGAGAAAGCTAAGACCCCAAAAACTCCAAAGGGAGCCATCAGCCGCTGAGTTTTAGAATAAAAGCTAGGGTTTTGATTTCTTTTTCTATTTATATTGTCGCTTAAGTTAAATTAGTAGTATTAGTTTAATTAGTCCCGCTCTTCGTTAAACTCTAAAATTTTAGATTCTTAACCTAGATATTTTTCTAGGAATTTTCATATATTTATTTTATTTTTTCGCAACACTTTTTTGGTACGCGTTTTTCACGCTGACAGTATTAGTTCTGAAGCCAGTTCTCATTATTTTGACTTCAAACTTGATATTCCAGTCCTAAATATTAATTTAGGAATATTCACACACTTATAATAATTTTCTGGGATACTTCACCGGTACGCATTTATACCGAGTAGCAGAACCGGTATCTGCACTCTTCGTCAGAAAAGCGACTTTTAGCATTCTTATTCACCCAACATAATTATTTAAACCTCACAATAATTATTAGGGTAAATTTTGGAATTATATCCTAATTCTAATATTTATTTAATTAATTTTCGTAATTAACGGTGCGGGTTCTTACATTCACCCCACCTTTTTAAGGATTTTGTCCCACATCGGTTGGAAAGGAGAACAAAGCATCCCATATATATGGGTGTGGAAACCTTTCCTAGTGGAGGCCTTTTGGGGGTAACCCCAGAACGTAAAACCGTGAGTTCCGGCGGGCCCGAGGGTGGCCGGGGCAAAGCGGACAATATCTGCTATAGGGATTAGGGCTGTTACAAATGGTATCAGAGCTTGGTCCTGGACCGGTGTGTACAGCGGGGACGCTGTATTCCCAGTGGGGGAGGATGTAAAGTCCCACATCGGTTGGAAAGGAAAATAAAGCATGCCATATATATGGGTGTGGAAGCCTTTCCTAGTGGAGGCCTTTTGGGGTAACCCCAGAACGTAAAACCGTGAGTTCCGGCGGGCCCGAGGGTGGCCGGGGCAAAGCGGACAATATTTGCTATAGGGATTAGGGCTGTTACAGTAGGCAAAGCCGAGCTCAAACAAATAAGGCAAAAGTCGATTCTGAAAATTAAAGCAACTCTGGCCAATTTGCAAACATAAAAGTCATTGCCAAAGAAGCGTGGCTTAAATGATAAAGCCATGTCGAACAAAGCAAATACAAGCCATGGCAAAACAGGAAGCCGACATAAAGGAAGCCAGGCTCAAAGCAGTGCCATGCCACCCTCATAAATAACACTACGACAAGCTGAACTCATTCCAAAGCGATAGACCAGAAATCAACAAACAAAGAATGCATGCGAAAAGAGGAAATCTAAACTATCAGAACAAAAAGACTGGGAACAAACTCAACAATATCAATTAAATAATCAGCAAATTATAGCACAAAGTAAATCAACATTCTGACACATAGTTACTCATCCAGGATCCTGGAGAAGATTAATTTTAAATTAAAGGAAAATGCCTTAAGGCCATCACCTCGGTCAGCCCAAATAGGGCAATGCAAAAGTTCGGACAAGACAACATATAGAAGGATCAAATAAAAGGAATCCAGACATGACCGAAGTTCAAAAATAACACAACCTGACAAGCCCGGACTCCTAGACTCTCGGGCTAGGGGGCAAACGTAGTAACGCAACAATCAAAATGGAATAAGGAAAACAATAACCTTTATAAGTTGAGATCTCGACAAGGCAATCAAAAAGCAAGATCAATCAGCCCGAGCAATTACCTCGGCCAAAAAGGTTGAGGAAGATACTGAAACAACATACTCAGTACCCAGACTTGGTAGAACACAATTAGAGACAATAACTACAATTGCCGACAAAATTAAGTCGACTAAGAGAGGGGTTCCAACCAAAGAAAAATTGTCGAAAAAAAACAAGTCCATCAAATGTGGAGGCCAACGCTATTGCACCTTGGCAATCTGAACCACCAGACTACTGGGCTGGGGGGCAATTGTTATGGATCTAATAAAGGCCCACATTTTAGAATGTCCAATAAAGGACAACTTAAAAGGGAAGTCATGCAAATAAGGAAGAAAGTCTTTTATTAATGACGATCCTATCATAATAGCTAAACAGTTAGACTTGGGCCCAATATTTCTAAGAGGCCTAGAAATACATTTCTACCACGTAACTCATCTATAAATAAAGGGTTAAACCAATAAGGTACACACACTCTAAACCTTCTCTTAGTTGTCACTGTGCACACATCCCACCCTCTGGCTATGCCGTTATTATAGTGCACAATAATCCACTAATCTCTAAGGTATCCCCCATAAATACCTGAGAGAGGGCGCACAGATCCAATATAAACATACCAATCATTAGATTGGACATCTCTGTCACTATAACCTAACAATATAATTAATGACTTAAATTATAGTTTCCTTAAAGATAAATACTAAATTCTTCTATTAAATGAAGAAAGTATCGAATATCATTTTATCTTTTCAAAATATTAAATATATTCACTTTTTTATTCAATATTTTTTTATTAATCATTAAAAGGTTTATTAAAAAGGTATTTTAGGGGAGTATATCAAAACTTTTTTCCTAATATATTCCCTTTCCTTATAAACAAATTATAAGATTGGAAGCAACCTGTTTTTTGTATAGCTTTTAATCTTAATATAATTTTTAACATGGCTTTGATGTTTCTAGAGTAAATGCAGATAAGTTATCTACATTCGCTTCCAAAACGACATTATTTTGGGTTAAAAACTAAAAAATTATAATGAAAAAGACTATTATAACCCTGAAATAAATTATAATGATAAAAATACCTTGATTTCTGCCTCAAAACGACATCATTTTGGGCTCACTGTAGATAAATTATCTACATTGACTGTAGAAAGAGCGAACCTTTTAACATTTGTACTCGTCTAAGGGTACCATAAAAAGTCATAAATTCAAGCATTTATGCATTCATTATATTAAAAACGGAAAGGTTTATAAAAATTTGTTATGTACAATATTGCATAATTAATATTGTTTTTAATAATCTACTATAAATATAAATAGGATTAAGATCATTTAGTATAAGTTATGCTTTTAATCTTGACCATTGGTCTTACTTTTATCTAATGGCCAGTGGCGGAGCCACATACAATCTGAGTGTGGCATCGGCCCGGGCTAAATTTTAACAAATTATACTTATTATATATAATTATATAATTAATTATAATTTGGCCCGAGTTAGAATTATAATTTGCCTCAGTCTACGATCTGTAATTTGTCCCTTTCTAAGACTTAAAATATTTTTGGTAAGAGATTTGGGTAACTTGTATTAAGTTATGTGTTCAATTTTCACTTGTATGAAAAAAATAAAATACTTTTAGTAAAATCAAAAAATATTTAATAAAATTATAACTCTTATTGATGCTGCTTGCTCAGGTGCTTTGTATTTAATATAATTTAAATATATTATGTATGAACTAACTAACTAAAAATAAATACATATATAATTTTTTGGCTCAGACTCAAATTGGAGCCCGGCTCTACCACTGCTAATGGCTATAATTTCATAGTCATGTGAGCCATTGGATACAAGTGGATCAATGAGCAAAATTGAATGTAAAATTTCTTATTCTTTTTTTAAGAAAAAGTTCACCAATATCCCTGTGGTTTACTCCAGAATCACCTATGTTCCTGTGATTTTTTTATCACATATGCCTCTATGGTTTGCAAAAAGTATGTTTTTCTTATCATATATGCCCATGTGATTTTTCACTTTATCACATAGGCATATGTGATAGAAAAATCACAGGGGTATAGGTGATTCTAAAGCAAACCACAAGGGCATTGATAAATTTTTCCCTTTTTTTTTTACAAGTGAAAATTGAATACATGTCCTAATACAACCTACCCAAAACCCTCACTATTAGACCAATCCTTAAAAATTTTTATTCTTACACTAGGATAGGAATAACATACCCCATATAAATATGCCATAAGAATATTGCAAATTATAATCTATGTATGAATGCAATAAGAATAAGATTTTTTATGAATATCAATCCTCTCACACCAACCCAATTAATTAATTTTTTTCATTTCTATGAATTTTATAAATAGAAAATCATGAAAGTGCTTGATTCACTATATCCTCCATAGATGGAATAACATTTAAAGTGACATTTTATTGTGCAGCCCCAGTTGGACAAAAAAAACAAAATACCATCAACAAAGGTTTACCCTAAAACCGAACTAACTATATTTTGTTCTATATATAAGAAGCTATAATTTATGATAAGAGAAGCCACAACAAACAACTTCTCTAATCACCACCATGGCCAGAAAAAAGGTGAAACTCGCATTCATTGTCAATGATGCTGCAAGGAAGGCGTCATATAAGAAAAGAGTGAAGGGTCTGTTGAAGAAGGTGAATGAACTCACCACCCTCTGTGGCATTGAAGCCTGTGCTATAATTTATAGTCAATATGATCCTAAACTAGTGGTTTGGCCTTCCCCATTTGGGGTCCACAGGGTACTGTCCAAGTTCAGGACAATGCCTGAATTGGAGCAAACCAAGAAGATGGTGAACCAAGAGACTTACCTGAATCAAAGAATTGTGAAGGCTAAAGAGCAGTTGAAGAAACAGATGAAGGATAACAGGGAGAATGAAATGAACCTGCTTATGATTCAGAGCCTTAGTGCAATGGAGATTCTGCATAATAATATGACCATGGATGATTTGAATGATCTTTCATGGTTGATTGACCAGAACTTGAAGAATGTTGATCGAAGGTTGGAAACACTGAATAAGAATGCTGATATCTCTACAAGCCAACCCCAAATGGAAGCACCAATAGCCATGAATGAAGAAGTGACACTGGTGGATCAAGTCCATGGGTTGGATATGAATGCTGACACCATGCAAAAGCAAGGGGTTGTGAACTTGATCAATGGTAATGGGGATGGAACAATGCCATCCGGAGATGCCAATCTCCAAAATGGCTTTTGAACCCATTATTATTCCCTTGAAAAGATCATGTTCTTGTTAACAAAGCTTTATGCATCTTTCCCATTTCAGTTCTCTATGATTTAGTTTTTGGGGAATAGTTTTCTCATTTTACATGAGAAAATTATCTCATGCTACACTCACAATACATGAGTGGGTCCCATCTTGACTTTTTTTGTCTTCTCATCTTTTTGTGGACCCCACTCATATGTTGTAGTGTAACATGAGATAATTTTCTCATGTAAAAGGAGAAAATTAACTCCTAGTTTTTATTGTCGTGTTGTGTAAATGTGAAGGCACAATCGTAAGTCATTACGGTTTAGTCTTCACATCTTTATTTCCTATATGCAAATAAATCATCGTGTGACCTAGTCTTCACATGTTTGTTTCCTACTTCCAAAACTTATAGCTGCTCATTGCTTTTTTATGATAGTTTCACTTTTAAAAATTTACTAGTTAGTTGAATAAGTAAAGTATATTAATTGGTGTGCCTTTTAATTATTTTGCAATAAGCATCATTGAGAATGGTTACCTCATATCGTGTAACCATATAAAAAAAATCCATTTTTATTTTCATGCGTATTTCACTTTATATAGTTGATAAGTTCTCGACTTATTGGATATTATGTAACAAATTTCGTGATTTAATCATAAACACATGGTTTTGCTAAGTATACGACCAATTGCACACTACGTTCGCTATAATAGGCTCGATCGAAAAGGGGTACTCCATGAAATAATTATTGTGTTAATACAACCAACCCATAAAATAATTAATAGGGATCCATAAAAAACACATGACACGTGCCTGCCCCCTTTTTTTAGTAAGGCTTGCTTTAGTTAATGGGGTTTGCATTCATCATTTAACATGACATAAAAAAGTTTCCTACACACACAACATTTTGCGGGATCCACATTTTTTGAAGCAAAATAAAATAAAATAAAATAAAAATTAAGGCACGCAAAATGAATCTCTATAACATTACACAATCATTTTTCCTACAACATAACTCTTATAAAACCCTTAGTTAATTGTGTAAATTTCATCCTCGTTTGGGGGTTTTCCTCTCCTATATGTGTTAATTAAGGGTCTCTCAAATTCTAAATTTAACTTTACTAGGTTAATGTTTATCTTTTTGTATGAGATGAAATTATCTTGTACGCATATATACAAGAATACGATGCCTATTTTTCTTGTTTCTCAATCTCCTCTTTTCATATGACCCACATGACGTTATTGTTGCTTATTTTTTATTCATTATTGCCTATTCGCTTGTTCTACTTCAATTTAAGGTAGGCATAATGATGTCATGTGATTCATTTTTATTGCAAAAATGAATCACATTAATAGTTGGATTGTGGATTTTGTTTCTATGGTAATAAGTGAGAAGTTTGTATTTATATATGAGTGTGTGTGCATGTCATGAGATAATGAGTGCATGTAAATATGCAAAGATGTGTGGATTTTGTTTAGTGATGCTATTGGTAATTTTGGATTGTGGATTTTGTTTACATATGGAAAACAAGTGAGAAGTTTGTATTTATATATGAGTGTGTGTGTATGCAAAGAGATAATTGAGTGCATGTAAATATGCAAAAACTAGTGCGTCTATGGTGAAGTTATTAAGTCATATGCAGAGGTTCATATAAAGGTGCATCTTGGAGGATAATGCAGTGTCAATACATTGTGTGTAACATATTATATGAACAAAGTAGTGATGCTAAAAGAAATTCGCGACATTTTCAAAAAAGAAGAAGGAAATTTACGACTGATTTTACATAATGAAAACAGAAAACAAAAGCAAAATTCTTACCCTATAACTACATCTAGTTTGAAATGCAAAGAATAATTTATTTTATTGTGCAATGGATTTAGGGCCTCTTTCGTAAGATGTATAAAACCTGATAGTATAAGTTTATATTATACTATCGGAAAACAGAAAATAGAAGCAAAATTTCTTACCCTATAACTACATCTAGTTTGAAATGCAAAGAATAATATATTTGGGAATTGAGTTTAATATAAATATGCTAGCAAAATTTAGAATATTATAAGTTTATATTCATTTTTTTTTTGTTAAATCATTGAATATTAAATATAATATCACTACATTTAAAAATATTAAATAGGATGAGAAGCAATACTAAGTTGAACATCACACTAAATATAGTTTAACATCACACTAAATATAGCTATCAAATCCTGTAAACATTTTAAATAAATTGTTACTAATTTCTATTTCCTAGAATGGCACCAAAGCTAAACAACAAAGTCAACACGTTTAGTAACAATACTGGAAAGAATTGTGACACGAAATGATTGAAAAATAATCAGATTCACTGAAACAATAATTTGGCATGTAGGTAAGGAAGCTTAAAAAGGAGACTGATTCTTATATGGGATCCATTAAAGAATATTGTAATAGCATGCATCAGCAAAATGGCGGGCAACCAATGACAAGCTATATTCAATTGAATAGAGTATTAAGTGAACACTATATGATTTAATTATTGATAATGTAGGAGAACCCAAAATATTTGAATGGGAAGAATAAAGAATCAAAATTCTTGATTTTGATCAAACTAACTTTCAAAGATGTGACTGCAACTAGTTATATATGTTGTGTCTGTACTCTGTACCACAATCACATACTTCATCACTTGTGAAAGCAATTAATTGTTATATAGTTGATCGAAGTGATCATGTTTTGGGATGAAGAAAAGGGTGAAAGGGAGGTATGTTAATTAACAATTATCCAAAACATAAAGAGGGGGAGGAAGGGAGTGTAAAGAACAATCTAGTGGCAGTGAGGATTGAACTTATGACCTTGTGATCAAGGAAATTTTGATATTATGTAAAGAATCATTTCAACCCAAAATCATTATTAAAAAAATATATTATAACTATTATTAAAAGTTTTTGTATTAATCGAATATTATAACTAGGGGATGATTATATTGACAAACTTTTTTTCTTACAAACTACACTAAGTTTGACTAGTCAGACACTCTTGATTGAAGCCTGACTAGTCAGACTTGATGTAGTTTATAAGAAAAAAAGTTTGTCAATATAACCTCTCCCTTATAACTATTATAATCAAATACATTACCATCAAGTTCGTGATGATGATTGTATAACCATAAGTTTGCTCCAATTTTTACTGTTACATGAAACCTTTTTACTGCCTTACTGATATTTTTTTCATTTGTGATAAAAGTTTGAGGAAAAACTTAATAATTAAAATTTCCCCCAATATGTCATTAAATAATAAATCCCCAGGTAAAATTATTTAAAAAACACACCATTAATCCCAAATTGAAAACCTAAATTCCTTTTTTTCTCCCACGATCTCCAAGTTCACACCTCACCTACAAAGCTTTAGATTTATAAAGAATTATTTCAACACAAAAACTTAAATTAATAGATAATATTCACATCAATAATTTTATATTAATATCTCTAACAAGATTGATATGCATTTGTTTCCTGGTCCATATCACACCATGTTCTTTCAAAAAAATAAACAGACTGAATATATATGCACATATCTTTTCCTCTTCCTCGGATACTCTCGTAGCAAAATCATCATAATCTTTTAACTCGCGCTACTTGCATGAAAACTTCAGAATCAGAACACGTATACAAGTCTTCCCATGACTATCGAATGTTTAATGTAATTAGCCAAAGGAAATAATTGTGCACATAACTCCTATTTCATTACAAGTTTTGATTGTTGATATAAATTATGCAATGAGAGTAAAGAAGCAAACTAATAACATCACTGAAGGGTGACGAAGAAAAGGATCAAACATTGAGGGTCATAAAACCTCTCGCTGCGAAAATTCAAGCTTGGGAGGTGTCGAGTGCTGTGGACTAGGAACTGTTGCAAAACGCAGAAGGAATTTAGGTTTTCAATCTCAAATTTAATAGTATCGGAGAAAACACCGATTATTTATTATATAAGGTTATCGTGGATTCTCTTATGTTAAATAAAATATGATATGGTCACGTGGGAAAAAAATATATTGAAATAGGTAGTTATAAAATCATTATTGTTGATTTTACTTTTAGATGATTGTGATTTCCTTATATGATCATATCATGATTTATTTTATATGAGAGCGTCCATTTCCAATTGGTGTCAAGATGAATGTATTGGATACAGGTGATAAGTGTGCAAGACACTATGTTTTAATGGTTAAAAGAGTTCAAATAACAATTAAAATAAGTAAAAATATAGAGTTAAATAATAAAATAGAAAAAGAGAGAAAATTGCTAATAAATATATAAGATTCTAATATTTGTTGTTGTTTCAGGTTGTTTTAGACTAGAATAACAAATTACCAACCTGATAAGGATGAGGAAACAGTTGACATCGGCTGAGTATCAAGAAAATGCGAAATTAAATAAATGTATAAAAAAATGGGTAACGCTCGCTCCACTTCTCGCTGAAGCGAGCAAGTGAGTGAGCAAAACAATAAAGCTCGCTACACTCCTCGCTTGAGCGAGTGAGTGAGCGAGAGGGAGAAATTTTTCGCTGAGCAGCTCGCTTCAACGAGTTGGTCCAGACTCAGAAGCCCCCATTTTCTCTTTAAATACAATACGATCAAGCCGTGAAAAACAAAATTTGGAAAACGCGAAGGAAGAACTCAGAGACAAAGACGAAGGGCAGGAGCGGAAGAGGAACACTGGAGCGTTGCAGAGAAGAAGGAAGGAATCAATTCTGCATCATTGATCATCACTATTAAACAAGTTTTACCATGAACTTTGTTTCTTTTACAGTATCTTTTAATTCTGTCTTTATAATTATGCATAGCTAAATTCCTGTTAGTAGTTAGATGAGACAGAACCAATGGGTTCTTAATTGATGTTTACTTTTCTTATGAATTACATTCTTGCTTTTAAATTATGCAATCAATCTGATAATTATGATTAGTTTTATTTATGACTTGATCACTCGTAGATAAACATATGAACCGTCCATGACAATAGCGATGTTGGTGTATGATTCTAATTGGTTGATTGCTGGAATTTGCATGATCTAGGGATAGACTTATGAATTTTATAACTGTGAGTTCTTGCGTTAATGCTTATTTTATGAAAAAGTACTAAGAGATTAGGCTTTTGATTAGAATAAAGGATTGAATTACCAAGGGATTGAGATTTAGTCGATCATAGAAAGAACTGTTAATAATTTGATCTTGAATGTAATCATAAGAATAAGCAAACTCGTTAAGAAACCATTGGAAAAGTTGAATCCTAGCTACGCCTTTTTATTAAAAACCTAAACCCAATTTTCTAGCTTTATTAATTCTGAATTTATTTTCTAAGATATTAAAAACTAAAAATAAGTTTATAAATTATGTTTTAAATTTAATTACAATATTCTCAAGAAATCTTTTTACCATGGATCCAACTTTAGTTAAATAGATAAATTATTACTTGGTCATCAGTCCTTGTTGGATCGACAACTTTTCTTATCACTTTATTACTTGTACTACTGGTACATTTGTCGAGTTCGCAACAACAGGCTTCTTGAGTTTTTTTTAGGAATGCAACATCCACAATATATGTAATATATGTCCTAATTATTATTTTTTGTCTTTGATAGTGTCATAATTTTTTACGTCTCAGATAGAGACTAATTTGTTTCGTTCTAAAATTCTTCTCTATTAGGGACAAATTCATAATTCCATCTCAACCTGTTAGTGACTAAACTTTGTCCATCCCTAATTCTGTCACTAGTCTACCTAGTGACAAACATATTTCACTTAACGATGAAATTATTCCGTCTCTAATTGTTGTTTTTTTAGTAGTGTCAGTATCCAATATCATCGTAATATAATCCCCTACTATATGAAACAAATTAACGGCACAGAAAAAACCCTAATGTATACACAACAAAAACCATCTTAAAGGATGACAAGTTAATTATATCATATACTTAAAACAATGTAGAGAAGTATTATATATTTTAAGGTAGTCATAAATCTATTTATGTATTTTAATTCAAATCTTTCATTATAGCACCATAAATATGACTAAATTTACCAATGATACTATCCAAAATAATGAGAATTTATAAACTATATGGAGTGGGCTAGGCATTGAGACGATGATATATAAATTCCTTTTCTTTGAGATAGGTTACACAACGGGAGCTAACCCTATCACTTTCTTTATTTTGATCTATTTCTTAATGAACTGCAAATGAAAAATTATTGAAAACCATAACAAAGATAAAGTATTTATTCAATTGACAACCAACAAAAGTAAACACTCTCAAACAACATAACCATCACTTTTCAAAAGTAAACATTTTGAAACAACATAACCAGCACATTTGAAAAGTAAATATTCTTAAACAACATCAAAAAGTGTAGACACATGACAATTTATTATTGCGTCTACACATACACTTAAACAAAACAGGGAAATGAAAACCAAACATCAAGCAATTATAGGGGAGAACCCTAGAACACAGACAAAAAGACATCAATTTTTGGGGTAATTGGCATCTCCAAATGGCATCAGTACTTCCTCATCTGGACCATTGATCAAGTCCAAAATCCATGACTCATTTTGTGGAGCTTCCATGTTCATCTCAAACCCTTGGCCATGATCCACCACTTGTGCCTCCTCTCCTTGCCTAGTCACTCCATCTGCCACCACTTGTTCTGCCACCACTTGTTCTGCCAACTGAGCTTGGTTCTGAGTTGTTGAAGCCTTCTTGTTCAGTTCTTTCATCCTCCAATCAATTTTCTTCAGGTTCTCATTGATCAAACATGTCAGATCATTCAAATCAACCAAGCTCAGATTGTCAACAATATTATTTCCTTCAGTAAGGTATTGAAACATGAGCAAAGACATCTCCTTCTCCCTATTGTCTTTTCTCACTTTGTCCAATTGATCTTTGGCCTTTTGGACCTTCTGCTTCATAAAGCTCTCTTGGTTCAGCATCCTCTTGCTTAGCTCAAATTCAGGAATAGACTTGAACTTTTTGATCACCTTTTGGACCCCCCTTTGGGATGGCCAAACCTTTGGCTGAGATTCATATGGACTATAAATTATAGCACATGCCTCAACCCCACAAAGAATGGTGAGTTCAGCAAGCTTCTTCAATAGACCCTTATGCCTTTTCTTGTATGATACCTTCCTTGCTTTATCATTGACAATGAACGCAAGTTTCACCTTCTTTCTCATGGTGGTGAAAAGGAAAAAAATAGAGGAATTTGTGGATTTTAGTCCAAACATTATGATCTTTATATAGCCTAATATGGGATATAAATTGCCATATACACACACAACAGTTGACATTTGCAGAGTTTTTATCACTTAATTACAGTTAAACCTACCACGTTTTATGCATACTTACATTTTAATTCTACCACCTAAACAAATGTGGAAATTTCCTGTGATAATAACTCAATACCATATAAGGGTGCCTTACCTTGTATAGCCCAACAATTTTTCATCAATTCTGTGTGGCATGACAGAGGGGTGCGTGTATATTGCGAAATAATTAAATTTTCTACCATTCATGGAGGATAGAAATATGGCAGTTTGTTCTATGGGAAAAGTGTTTATCATTTCAAATGACATAACTTATATCTTTTTACTCTCACAAAGAGGTGGGACCCACACCTTTATTTTTTTTGTCAACTCTCTCTCCTCCTTTATCTATCTCCTTCTCTCTCTTAAAATGACACAACATTACATCCTTTAAAATGACACACACTTTACCCTTGTTGTATATATCAAGGGGGAATGTTATATTTATAAATTTTTTGCTTACACATTTTTATAAACTACATTATGTCTGACTGGTAATACATTCTTGAGTAAAGTATTATCGGTTAGACATATAATGTAGTTCGTAAAAAAAAAAAATTGTCAACACAACCCTATTCATGTATTAAAGCTGTAAAATTTTTGTAATATATGAGTGAGGAATAATTTAATGCGTTGAGTAGGTACGCGTGAGGCTGTTTGTGAATTAAGGAAACAGATCTTTGTGGATTGATGCAGGGATAGATTTTTTAGTATTGTAATCAATGTTATTTATAGCTAGTGCAAGGTTCTTAGTATTGTGTATTTTAGTTGATTACTCAAAAATGTAATTTTCATGATCACTTGACATATATATATAACAAATTAAATTCCAAGAATTAAATCGCTCACATGTAATTCATAAATTTCTCAACCATGAGAATGAAACACTGTGATATCCATGAGAACCATTATATTCTCTTGCAATGTTTTTTTTATGGGAAAAGTTCAAAAGCCTTCGCCCTGTCAAAGGCCCACATTCTGGAAGATTCAAATAGGGCTAACGGTTAAGAGGGAATTAAGGAAATATTCCGTAATTAACTAATATTATGGCAGCAATGGATTAACAATTGGATCCCCAATACTCCTAAGAGGACCAAAAGTCCACTCCTGCCAGGTAATCCATATATAAATAAGGGATTAAACTAATAAGATACACACATACTCTAAACCCCCTCTCTTAGCTTGTCACTGTGCACACACCCCACGCCTTGACTATGGCGTTTGTAATATTGTGCACAGTCATCGCTGATCTCTAGGGTGCCTCTCCTATAAATACTTAAGAGTGGGAAAACAAATCCTATATTAACATATCAATATCTGATTCGACACATCGATCTATGATATCGTACCACCTCCTATTTGGTTTGCTCCAAAAAATTTTAGTCCCCTGTACTTTTTTTTTTCTTTATCACTTATTTTTATTATATTTTTTTCATCCAAATCCATTAATGTTGGGCTAATATATCTATTTTGCCCCTGTGAGCATTAAAAAGTACCGGAGAGGTAATTGATTAGAAAATAGAAGTACAAGGACATAAGTGATAAAATATTAAAGGGAAAAAAGTATCTAAAGTTACTTTAGATAACTTTGTCTAAAGTTCATTGAAACGACGTCGTTTTGAAATTGAAAAATAAAAAGATTAGAATAATAAAGACTATTATAACCTTGAAATAAATTAAAATTACAAAAACACCATGATTTCTGCCCCAAAATAACGTCGTTTTGGCGAACATTAGATAACTTTTTCTAAAGTAACTTTAGAAAAAACAAACCCAATATTAAATCATAAGAAAGTTTTTTGAACTTTGCCCTTGTAATAATTAAAATAAAAAATAAAAAATAAAAAATTGATGTGACTTGAATAGAACACCATTACAAATAAAACATGTTTTGTTGAAATATCATCCACATATATCTTTTATATTTGTCATTTATTTGTATTTTTATATTTGTCGATCATTATAATTGAATTCATCATTGTTATATATGTAGATGGTTGCATAGGAAAAAATCATTATTATCCCAATAATTTATTTCAATTCTATCTATTTATTTTAATAAATTAAAAAAATAATATTTGAGAAAAAAATAAAAGATTAAAATAATAGAAATAGAGCACCAATAACAAATCTATTTATATTTAAAAAAGATTAAGAACTTATTTACCAAGAATTTTTTTAAGAACTTTACTTTATATAATCCTACTTTATAAGTAAATAGCAATAGTACCAAAAAAAACCCTATGGTTTAATATTTTATCACTTGTACTTCTGTTGTTTAATCATGTACCTCCTTCGTGGTTTATTAGAGAAAAATGAACAAATTATCCTAATATTTAACAGTTTTAAAGATGGATTTGTATAGAAAAAAATTACCGGGGAGGCAGAGGCGGATTTAGGGGGCTTAGGGTGGGCCACCGCCCCCCAATTTAAAGATTTTTTTAATATATATATAAAATAAAATTTTTGTAATATTATTAAATTATTTATTTTAAAAATTATTTGATTACCAAAAAAAAATTGTATAATATAAAATTATTCTCCATGAAACCATAAGATATCACACTACACTTAATCATGGCCCCATCTGTATCCCCATGGAAAAAACCCTCTCTCTCTCTCAATTTTAACAAATCTTCTCCGCTCAGATCTCTCACTATCTCTATTCTTTTTTATGAAATTAACAATCACTACTAAAAAATGGTTTTTTTTCGACGGAAAAATTCCATCGAAAATGGTTAAAATTTCGTCGAAAATGAAGTTTTCGACGGAAATAAAGTCTTTGAATTTCTCTTCGTGGGTAAAAAAAATTTCGACGGAATTAAAGATTCCGTAGAAGATTTTTGACGGAAAATAAATAAAATTCCGTCGAAAAATTCTTTCGAAATTTTTTGAGGGAAACCAAATTCCGTCGAAGATTTTCGACAAAAAATGAATGAAATTCCGTCGAAAATTAAAAATCATGTAATAATTTTCGACGGAAAACCAAATTCCGTCGAAAATTTTCGACAGAAAATGAATGAAATTCCGTCGAAAAATCTTGTAATAATTTTCGACGGAAAATCAAATTCCAACGAAAATTTTCGATGAAAAATGAATGAAATTCCATCGAAAAATCTTATAATAATTTTCGACAGAAAACCAATTTCGTCAAAAAAATTTAGATTTTTTTTTTGAATTTCTCTCTACAAAATTAATACCAATTTATATATTGCACCAGATAAAAAAATATAATCAATGTAAACAACATATCAAAACGAAATCTTATTAATCAATACATTAAAGTCCCAAAAGTCCATATCATATATTACGCTAAGTATTAAAAAATACTTATACAATTAACGACGCTGTACAATAAGTATATATTGTAACATGTATAAATTTAATGATAAAAATTAACATATCAATATACAATCCTTCTATTCCAACACATATAATATTCAACTTCACCACGTACTTTAACCTAAGAGTAAAAAGTTTTGCAAAATTAGGATCAGAATCCTCGTCTTCATACACATGAATAATGATTTTAAGTGGGTGAACTTAAAATATTCCTCTATGGTCAAGGCTCTCTTTGACTTGAATCCTTCTTGGCTTTTTTCTACATCTTTGATTGTCTTCTTCTTCATGAGGATCATCATCATCATCTTCTTCTCCTTCTTCTTTGACTTGAACCCTCCCTGGTACATGCATTGAAAGATTGCAAACAATGATATTAAACAACATAGTGCCTATATTAATGATAACTTATTAATGCAAAATAATCATGAATCACAGTTTGACTACAAGTAAGAAAGATGATTACTGAAATTTTATATTGTCAAAGACTTGATTTCGTAGATAAATGCAAAAGAGCATGGAGAGAGCGGGGTTGCACACTGGTAAACAATTCAAGTAGCTTTAAAGTATGCTTACAATTATTGTGTATGCAAGCTCTGTGAGGTGCTGAGGAAAGGCCGTTGGGGTTTACCTGGAATATTATTTGAAAGATATATAACCCCAAGTGCCTGCAGTTTGAAGGATAACATGTCCAACTACAATATCAAGAACACAATGACAAGTGTATAACTTTAAACATAGACAGTACTTACCTCAAAATAAATGAAGTAAAAGTCAACCTGTTTCAGAGCAAAAAGCAAAAATCAATAATCTAATGCTAAAAAGAAACCAATGATGTATCACACATTTAGCAAGAAATACTAAAGACAATAAGCAAGCCAAATTTTTTTCAACCACCTCAATTGGAATCCACGGTCCATTCTGATTGCTTGACCAAGAATTAGTTTGATGGACACAAGCATTGCATGGTGAGCACTTGTCCGAAATATCCATGCCATAAGCTTGCATGGGAGCCACTTGGCTTTGAGGCTTGGTGCATGATGGACACCTTGCTCACCTTCCTCACACCTAAGTACCAATATGGTTCAACTAACTTACAACAACTACAATAACAAGTTATGAACACAACTATGTACCAATATGCTCTCGGTCAAATGACACCATAGCCTAGTAAGGGTTTTAAACGCTCAATTCCTTAATGCAAAAGCTTCTTCAGAGACAGAATGCTAAAGCTCAATTATGTACTTCAACAATGCTAAGCTCACACACGTATAAATATTATGTTATAAATAAGATTTATATTAAGCCAAATCATATAAACTATAATCAACAATCTGCATAAAAACGTAACATCCACCTTAACATCTAGGAATAAATTAAATTATAATCAACAACTAATTGGGATTAGACCCAAAATACTCTAACCCTCTCCCTTGCAAGACAGGGTAATTAATATGAGCCATGGTTAAGTTTCAGTGCCAGATCAATGCAATTAACCGTTTTGATCATGAGCAAAAGTTGTTTCTAGGAAAACAAATACAGACTGGCTACATATAATGATTAAGAGCAAGTATGACTAACTTGGCTTGAGATTTTCATTTGAGGAGCACGGTAGGATGTTTACCAGTCTTTACCTTCCACGCTTCATTTATCTCAACCTTGCACAATCAAGTTAAAAGCAATGTAGACAAGAAAGGAATTGAACGGTAAACATATACCAGAGAAAATATAGAGAAGTTAAACTTTATAATAGAAAATGGGTAACGTCATCTGCGAAAAAAAAGTGAAATTAAAAAGTTAAAAAATAAAATAGGAGAATTCAGAAATGCTCTTCCAAAATGTTGTGCGCTGAAAGGGAACTTTTATCGTTTTAATGATTTATTAATCATGACAACAATGATTCAAAAATTACCATAAGGGAGCTTCACCTTTCTCTCATAAACAATCACCAATCCTCCTGATAAAAATGCACAAACCATTAAACAGAGGCACAGAGATATCCTACCTATAAATTAAAATGGAAAGAGAAATTATAAATTACAGGGAATCAGAGAGAGAGAGTGTACCCATGAGAATTCCAGAAAGTCTAAGAGCCATAGGAATCGATGGGTTCAAAATCTCGTCGCAGTAAACAAGCATAAGAAACAGTAACATATACTGATAGCCTAGATCCCTCCTTGCTTTACCGTGGACCTAGAGAAGACTTCATCACCTGAACTCTTTGGAATAGGCAACGATTCACCAGTAAGTGCAGACTGGTCGATCTTGAGTGGGGAGAGAGAGAGAGAGATAGAGAGAGACCATAGCCGTGGTGCCACCGGCGGTTCAATCGTCGAACCCCCAAGTCACCCACCAGTTCTTAAACTCCATCCTCTCCCAGCGCGGCCCTTCGGCGGTTCCATACTCGGAGAACACAAAGTGGCTGATCCGCCAGCAACTCATGGCTCTCACCACTACCTTTTCTTCTCTCCAACCCAAAATGACAGCGTTTACCCACAACGATGGTCGCTCCTTTAACCTCCTCCAAGCTGATGGAACCATATCCATGACCTTCCAAGGAGTGACCTACAACATCCCTGTCGTTATATGGCTCATGGGGTCTTACCCTCGTTACCCACCTTGTGTCTATGTGAACTGAGAAAGAAAAACCAAAGGAGGGGGCACGGAAAGAGTGAGAAAGATTTAGGGGAAAGTGGGAAAATTTTCGAAGTAAAGGAGGGAAAATTTTCACAGAAATATTTTTATTTTTTTTATAAACAGTTTTCGACGAATATAATTGAAATTCCGTCGAAAAGTAAAATTTTATAAATATAATTTTTCTAATTTATATTTTGAGATAATTAAACTGTATCATTATAAGGATAATTAATTTCTAATTATAAATTAAAAAGATATTTTTTATGCTAATTAGCTAATATTTTGACAAGAACATTAGCTAATTTTAAAAAGAATTTATTTTCCCACAAAGTATAATTTCTTTTTCTTTTTTTTTAATTTTCGACGGAATTTATTTTCCGTCGAAAATCTTCGACGGAATCGAAATTCCGTCGAAAAATCCACAAAATATAATTTCTTTTTCTTTTATTTTTTTTAAAAATTTTCGACGGAATTCCTTTTTTGTCAAAAATCTTCGACGGAATCGAAATTCCGGCGAAAAACCCATAAAGTATAATTTCTTTTTCTTTTAATTTTTTCAAATGTTTTCGACGGAATTCATTTTCCATCGAAATTCCGTCGAAAAACCCACAAAGTATAATTTCTTTTTCTTTTATTTTTTTTAATTTTCGACGGAATTCATTTTCCGTCGGAAATCTTCGACGGGATCGAAACTCCGTCGAAAAATCCACAAAATATAATTTCTTTTTCTTTTATTTTTTTTAAAAGTTTTCGACAGAATTCCTTTTCCGTCGAAAATCTTCGACGGAATCGAGATTCCGTCGAAAAACCCATAAAGTATAATTTCTTTTTCTTTTATTTTTTTCAAATGTTTTGGACGGAATTCCTTTTTCGTCGAAAATCTTCGATGGAATCGAAATTCCGTCGAAAAACCCACAAAGTATAATTTCTTTTTCTTTTAATTTTTTTTAATTTTCGACGAAATTCATTTTCCGTCGAAAATCTTCGACGGAATTAATTCTCCGTCGAAAATCTTCGACGGGATCGAAATTCCGTCGAAAAATCCACAAAATATAATTTCTTTTTCTTTTATTTTTTTTAAAAGTTTTCGACGGAATTCCTTTTCCGTCGAAAATCTTCGACGGAATCGAGATTCCGTCGAAAAACCCATAAAGTATAATTTCTTTTTCTTTTATTTTTTTCAAATATTTTCGACGGAATTCCTTTTCCATCGAAAATCTTCGATGGAATCGAAATTCAGTCGAAAAACCCACAAAGTATAATTTCTTTTTCTTTTATTTTTTTTTAATTTTCGACGGAATTCATTTTCCGTCGAAAATCTTCGACGGAATTAATTCTCCGTCGAAAATCTTCGACGGAATCGAAATTCCGTCGAAAAATCCACAAAATAGAATTTCTTTTTCTTTTATTTTTTTTAAAAGTTTTCTACGGAATTCCTTTTCCGTCGAAAATCTTCGACGAAATTTTTTTTCCGTCGAAATTATAGACGGAAAATAGATTATGTGGAAAATTCCGTCAATAATTTCAACGGAATTTTTTCCGTCGAAAAATTCCGTCGATAAAAGAGACTTTTCTAGTAGTGAATGTTGCTATTATTTGATTGTTTTGTTTCGAAATTCGTTCATATCATCCCCATGTTTTGAATGTTTTATTTTAACTCATTATCTTTCATTGATTAACATTTTTTATACCGACATTCGGTGCGTTAATGTTTTTTAATGCTTTCATGTTTCATTAAGGATTACTTTTGAAACTAAAAGAATAAATTATGTTGGACAAATAAATTAACAAAAAATTCAAAACATCGATGAACCAATAAATTAAAAAAAAAATCAAAACTCAAGGTGAAATACAATAGAGCATAACAACATGTTATTAGCAGACTCTCAATAAAGAGGTATTTTGAATTACTTTTATTTGAAGTATTTTTATTTATTAAGAGGTATTTTTATTTTTTATATTTATAAAAAAGAGGTATTTTTATTTTTAATGTTTATAAAAAAAAGAGGTATTTTTATTTTTCGTCCCCTATCGATAAAATTTCTGCGTCCGCCGCTACGAGGAGATGAGCAACAGGGGATTAAATGATTTTGGAGAACCAAGCGGGAATTAATTTAAAACTTTTCCCATTTTATTTTTATGCTTAGGAAGAATTTTTTGGGTGGATGAATATGTTTAAGGGGGGCGGTTATACATAGTATAATTTAGTCTTAATTAATACTTTTACTCTCTATTTGGCCGTTTAATCAATTTAAAATCAACAGTTGAAAAAAGAGAAAAAATTAACTGCTATTGATTTTAAATTAATTCAACAGTAACTAAATAAATAATAAAAATAATAAGACTTAAAAAGATAGTAAGTATAGCTTTTCCATTTGTTTAATATATAACACATATTCCAGTCTATCAAAAAAAAAACACATATTCCATGTTGTGTGTATTTAAGAGTTAGATAAAAAGAGAATTTCATTTGCTCCAATTTTCAAATTCTAATTAATAACACATCCTATTACGCTTGTATTTAATAATTTATGTGTCTTGGAATGAAGAAACATAAAAAAATTGCTCTTTTTCAATTTTTATTTTCAGGCTACTAGTTCATTATCTGGAATAGAAATATAAATAAAATGTTTTTATTAAACACAATTTCTGACTATTTTTGTTTTCCAGACCGAAAATTGGAAAAAGAAATTGGAAACATGTCATGCACATCTTATACTTGTTTAAAATTAAATAATTGAATAAAACTACAAAAATATGAATAATTAAAATTTGATAATTCACTATATGTTTTGAAAAAATGATAAAGGGAAAAACAAATATGTAGAGCATTAAAATGTTATGAAATTGCAATCAAAAGCACAAGAATATCACTATTAATCAATGGTTGAATAGGAATTTGTTTCTCTTAATCAATTATATGGAGTTTGGATGGATTTTTGACCCTTTTGCCCCTCATTAAATAATTAATAACCACTCTGCCCCTCATACAGAACTATCCACCAACCTGCCCCTATTTAATCGACTAAGGTGAATAAATAGTCGACTAAAAGGTCAAAAGTTAGAATGTTCATCACACGCAATGTAGTCGACTAAAAATCCCTCTTAATCGACTACATTCTTGGGATATTTAGTCGACTAAATCACGATATTTAGTCGATTAAATGTCAACAGATTTATTTTTTAAAAACCCACCCATTCAGCAGAGGGAGTGTATTGAACCCTAATCGACTAAGGTGAGCTCCCAAACCCCAAATCGGCAGGAGCAGCTCAAGAACAACCCAAACCCCTCCCCCAGGCAACTGGTTTGCACCATAAAACCCGTCCAAATCGTGAAATTTCAAGGATAAGTAAGGTCGTTTAACTTGCATTGTGTTTTATGTTTTGGAAATTTTTTTATTTTTTTCTTTCCGAATTTTTTGTTATCATAAGAGTTGTTGGAGTTGATTATTGTGACTTGCTTCTTTCATTTTTTATCTTTCCTATCATTTTTTATCTCACTATCATATATCTTTCCTGTCCGAATTTGGTTTTGGTATGTGGGAAAAGTTAGCTGCTTGGATGTGTAGGTATTGGTGTTGCAAGTTTTCTTAGCATCATAACATGTTTCATATAGTTAAATGCTGACATGTTTCATATAGTTAAATGATGACATGTTTCATTGTAGGTATTTTGTACAAATGACGGGTCGTAGAAGACCAAGCAATGAGGTCAGTGAAAGACGCACCAAGCTACGGCAAGACCGGCCTTCTTCGTCAAGGCCACAAAACGAAGAGCCTGATACTGTCGACCTCTCGTATGGGTACCTGTTTGAGGAAGACCCCTCCGTCCACGCGTCATTCGTACGTGACCATTTGAACCGGTCGTTATGTCCTGCAAAATCTTTGGATAAAGCATTTTTTGCGACGGAGGGATTTGAACACAAGATCAACATAATCATAGTGGTTCAACTTTTCTACCATGCACACCGCTAAGACGTGACTGCAAGGAAATCTTCTAGATGTGAACCGTCCACATTGACATTTGCGATTGAGCAAGTCCACCCTCATTATGTCACCTGCATCATGAGTTGATTGATTGTAGGCATTCTCAACTTCAAATAGCTGCAGGTCCCTATCAAAAACCCGCACACGGAGTCTCACTGTTAATTGATCATTTTTTTGCATGATATCCTCAAACTTTTTTGCAATTCTCCAACCCTTCGCCTTTGCTTTTTGGATCTTTTCACGTCTCTTGACGAAATACTCAACAAGTCTACTTTGAGTCATTTTCACCAATGCTTTTATAGGTAAATTACGTGCACCCCTCAGGACCTTATTCTCACACTCAGATAGGTTGTGTGGAACCAATGCACTCAACAAAAAGAACATAAAGGTTCAACGATTTTGATGATAACCAACAAGCATGGAAAGAAAGTCTCATGGTGCAACCATAAAAAAGGAGTCCAAACAAGATCAAGACTCAAGCTTCAAGAGAAGTCTCTAAGTCCAAACTCAAAATAATATATAGGACTTAGGATTATTTGTAAATTGATTCCTTACGTGAAAAAAGCTCAAAGTATTTCTCAAATACATGCATTAAATCATCGATTGACATTCAAATACATTTCTAACATGAAAATATATTTTCTAATGTTCATAAATTGTTTAAACAATATTTGAAACTGTTTTGAATCAAGAGAAAACCATGTTAGGGTGAAATCCAACCTGTTAATAGGTTGGTAATCGATTACCCAACTATGGTAATCGATTACCCTTCATGGTAATCGATTACCCAATCAATGGTAATTGATTACCTACTCTACAGAGACAAAAATAACGGCTATAAAACAGCTAGTTTGTGAAATTGAATAGGAAAAAGGGCTTGGGGGCCCTCTATAAATAGAGACTATTGTTCCCAGTGATAGGACACACTACTTCATCATTATTGCTCATTAATTATCATCCTATTTGCATTATTCTTCTCTTCTTGATCATAAAATCTCTTTGAGCTTTATTCTTGTGAGAGTGTCATATACCATTGTTCTTCAACTTGTGTTATTTGTACTTTGAGAGTACTTAGCCATTGTTAAACACCTTCCTTTGATTTATTGAGTAGTTAGGGGAGTAAACCCTATACACTTGAAAGGTCACCAGATTCCTAAGAAAATTTGGAGTGAAAAGTTGTAAGGCATCAAGAGCCCGAAGTCTTGAAAAGTTGTAGTGGTTTGTCAAGCACCCTCAAGCTTGATAGTTAGTGAAAAGAATTGATCGAGCGGCTTCAGTCTGGACGTAGGTCACAGTGCTGGTGACCGAACCAGGATACATCTAGTTTGCAATTTCTCTAACCTTAATCTCTTTATTTAAGTATTGAAATTGCCTTTTTAGATTGTCTATGTATACTAGCTTTATTACTTTGCTATTCTTTTTTCTTGCTCCTACGCTTAGATTATTTCTTATTAAATCACTTTATTGAAGAAATAGTCTTTAAAACATCAATGGAGGTACTATGCGAAAAGATTTTGTAAAACTCAATTCACCCCCTCTTGAGTATTGAAGCCACTTGTCCAACAAGTGGTATCAGAGCTTAAACGAGCTTAACCGCTTCAAGAGAAGGGATGACTTCTTTGAACCATGATATGCCCCTTGAGGGATCCTCTAGTACTAGACCTCCTTTTTTCAATGGCGTCGATTATTCTTATTGGAAGAGTCAAATGAAAATATTTCTTCAATCTAACGATTTAAGAGTATGGAGTGTAGTTGAAAAAGGATATACACTACCTACTATAAAAAATGAAAAAGATGAAGATGTTCCTAAGGATATAGATAATTATACTGAAGATGAAATTAAGAAAGGAAATTGGAATGCTAGAGCTCAAAACTTGATCACAAATGCCTTAGGTCGTGATGAATACTTTCGTGTTTCAAATTGTAAGAATGCTAAGGAAATGTGGGATATTCTTCAAATAACCCATGAAGGAACTAGTGATGTTAAATTTACAAAATTAAATGCACTCACTAGAGAATTTGAAATGTTTGAGATTCATGAAAATTAAAGTATTCAAAGTATGCAAAAAAGATTCACACACCTTGTCACTCATCTAAATGGTTTAGATAAATCTTTTACTAACCTTGAGTTAATTGCTAAGGTGATAAGAAGTGTGCACAATAGGGAATGGCAACCCAAGTTGACAGCTATTACGGAATCAAAAGATTTGAAAACCATGGATCTTGCAACCTTGTTCGGCAAGCTCCAAGAGTATGAAATGGAGCTAGCTAGAATAACCTTGAAGGAACAAGCCATCAAGAAAAGTAAGAGAATTGCCTTAAAAGCCTCAACACCAAGCAAAGAGAAGGATGAAGAAAAAGATGGAGATTCCGAAAACGGTCTTGATGAAGTTGAGATGAGTCTCTTCGTAAAGAAGTATGGAAAATTCTTTAAGAAGAATTTCACAAAGAAATCATCATTTCCTCCTAGAAGAAGATCTAAAGATGAAGGATCCTCACAACTCACCATCAATTGCTATGAATGTGGAAAAACCGGTCACTACAAATCAGATTGCAGTCCAAATATTCAAAAAAAGGACAAATATGAACAGAAGCAAGGTAAGGATAGAAGGAACTTCAAGAAGGCTTACCTTGCTTGGGATGACGAATCTAGTTAGTCCGATGATGACTCCAAGGAAGAAGCAAACCTATGCTTCATGCAAGATGAGAGACCACCGGAGAAATCAAGCAAAGGAACTCAACATATATGTCTCATGGCAAATGAGGACAAAAATGAAACTGAAACTGAGGTAAACTCATCTTGCACTACTATTTCCCCTTCATATCATGAGTTGTTTGACATGTTTGAAGAAATGCATAATGAAACATTAATACATGTTAAAACTCTTAGAGGATCAAGAAAAACTATTATTTCTTTGGAAAAACAAATTGCATCGTTAGAAAAGGAAGTGAGAGATTTGAAAGATGAAAATGAAACCCTCAAATTACTTGATGCTAGCACTAGTTGTATCGAATGTCTATCTTCGAATGATCATGCATCTTCATCATCATGTACTTCATGTAAAGATCTAAACAATGAAATTGATAATTTAAATGAAATTCTAAGCAAATTCACATGTGGAAAAGATAACTTAAATGTGTTGCTTGGTAAACAAAGATGCATGTTCAACAAATCCGGCTTAGGCTTTGACACTAGCACACAAGAAAAATCATATAATTTTTTTTTCATTTCTCCATCCTACATGACAAGTAGCCCATTTATTAAATGTTCATTGTGGTGGAAAAGGTCATAGTGTGTCCACATGTAAAGTTAGAAAGAATGGCATCATTGGGCAAAAGAAAGTGTGGGTTCCTAAGGGAACTATGCCCAAGACTAACACACAAGGACCCAACATGGTGTGGGTACCAAAGATTAAATCTTGACTTTGTGATGTAGGTTTGTTTGAAGGCTAATAGCTCCAAGTGGTACTTGGATAGTGGCTGCTCAAGTCACATGACGGGAGATGTAACTAAATTCCAATCATTCACAAAGAAAGAGAATGGACATGTCTCCTATGGAGATAACAATAAAGGAAAGATACACGGTATTGAAAAAGTTGGTAATCCCTTCTCCGTCTCTATAGAAAATATTTTACTTGTCGAGGGCCTTAGACATAACTTGCTTAGCATTAGTCAATTATGTGATAAAAATTATAGAGTTATTTTTTACTCAACCTCTTGTAAAATCGAAAGTATAATTGATGGGCAAGTTAAGTTTATTGGTCATAGAGTGGATAACATTTATATGATAGACTTAGATAGTATGCCTTCAAATGACGATAAATATTTGATTAGTAAGGAAGATGACTCTTGGTTATGGCATAGAAGAATAACACACATTGGCATAGGTCAATTAAGTAAATTGATATCCTTAGACTTAGTGATTGGGTTACCAAAGCTCAAATTTGAAAAAGATAAAGTTTGTGATGCTTGTCAAATGGGAAAACAAGTAAATGCTACATATAAATCAAAAAATATTGTTTCTACCACAAAGCCTTTGCAACTTCTACATATGTATCTTTTTGGACCAACAAGAACTATGAGCTTTGGTGGCAATTACTATACATTTGTCATTGTGGATGATTATTCTCGCTATACTTGGACTTTATTTCTTACATATAAAAGCGATGCTTTTAAACCATTCAAGAGACTAGCCAAGCTTATTCAAAATGAACAATCTTCAAATATTGTTTCAATTAGAACCAATCATGGTGGAGAATTTGAAAATCAAGATTTTGAACTCTTTTGTGAAGAAAATGGCATTGAACATAATTTTTCCGCTCCTAGGATTCCACAACAAAATGGAGTTGTAGAGAGGAAAAATCGAGTATTGGAAGAACTTGCTAGAACCATGTTAAATGAAAATAATCTTCCAAAATATTTTTGGGCGGAAGTCGTCGGCACCGCATGTTATGTTATGAGCCGTGCTTTAATCAGACCAATTTTGAAGAAAACTCCCTATGAACTTTACAAAGGAAGAAAACCCAATATCTCATATTTTCATGTCTTTGGTTGCAAATGATTTGTTTTGAATAATGGAAAAGAAAACCTTGGCAAATTTGACTCTAAAGCTGATGAAGGTATATTTCTAGGATACTCACTCACAAGTAGAGCTTATAGAGTCTATAATAAAAGAAAAATGGTCATTGAAGAGTCTATTCATGTTGTATTTAATGAGACTAACAATGCTTTGCCTAGAAAGGAACATTGTGATGATGATCTTATTGAAAGCATGGAAAACATAAATTTGGATGGCAAAGAGAACAATGAAAGACAAAAAAATGATGAAGCAAACAATGAAGAAACACAAGTAAACAAATTAATGACGGAAACAATTTTCCACAAGATTGGAGAATAGCTAGAGGACACCCCATTGATGTGGTAATTGGTGATATATCCAAAGGGGTAACTACTAGAAACTCAATTAGAAATATTTGTAATCACTTAGCATTTTTTTCTCAAATTGAGCCTAAGACCATAAATGAAGCAATTATTGATCAACATTGGTTCTTGGCGGTGCAAGAAGACTAAATCAATTTGAAAGAAATCAAGTTTGGGAACTTGTGCCAAAACCAAATGATTATCCAATAATTGGAACCAAATGGGTCTTTAGGAATAAACTTGATGAAAATGGTATAATTACTAGAAATAAAGCTAGACTTGTTGCTAAAGGTTATAATCAAGAGGAAAGTATTGATTATGATGAAACTTATGCTCCCGTTGCAAGACTAGAAGCTATTAGATTATTACTTGCATTTGCATGCATAATGGATTATAAACTTTTTCAAATGGATGTTAAAAGTGCCTTCCTAAATGGATTTATTCAAGAAAAAGTATATGTTGATCAACCTCCCGGTTTTGAAGATCATGATTTACCTAACCATGTTTTTAAACTTAAAAAAGCCTTATATGGTTTGAAACAAGCTCCAAGAGCTTGGTATGAAAGATTGAGCAAATTTCTTTTAGAAAAAGGATTTTCAAGAGGAAAAGTGGATACAACTCTCTTTATAAAGAAGAAAAATGATCATCTATTATTTTCACAAATCTATGTTGATGACATTATATTTGGTGCCACTAATGTTCACCTTTGTGAAGAGTTTGCTAACCTTATGCAAAGTGAATTTGAGATGTCCATGATGGGAGAGCTCAACTTCTTTCTTGGTCTCCAAATAAAGCAACAAAAGGATGGAATATTCATCAACCAAGCTAAATATTGCAATGAGTTACTCAAAAAAATTGGAATGGACAACTCCAAAGCTATTATTACTCCCATGGGTACAACTCATTCTTTAGACAAGGATGAATGAGGTAAATCCATAGAAATTACTAAATATCGAGGTATGATCGGCTCACTCCTTTACTTAACCGCAAGTAGGCCCGATATCATGTTTAGTGTATGCATGTGTGCTAGATTCCAAGCTAATCCTAAGGAATCACACTTAAGTGCCGTAAAAAGAATTATGAGATATCTTGTCGGCACTTCACAAATGGGATTATGGTACCTAAGGGTGCATCATGTGAGCTAATAGGCTATTCCGATTCCGATTTTGCGGGATGCAATTGGATAGGAAGAGCACTAGTGGCACTTGCCACTTTCTTAGTTTCTCTTTAGTATCTTGGCATAGCAAAAAACAAAATAGTGTGGTTTTGTCCACGGCCGAAGCCGAATACGTGGCGGCCAGTAATTGTTGTGCTCAAATCATTTGGATGAAAGAACAACTCAAGGACTTTGGGGTTGAACTTGATCACATCCCTATAAGGTGTGATAACACTAGTGCCATAAACCTCTCAAAGAATACCATAATGCACTCTAGAACTAAACATATTGATATTAGACATCATTTCATAAGAGATCATGAGAAAAGTGGAGATTGCATCTTGGAATTTGTGGAATCCTCAAAGCAACTGGCAGACATCTTCACCAAACCACTCCCAAGGGAAGTATTCTATAACTTAAGAAGAGAAATCGGTCTCATTGATCCATCCTACATATGATTGTATCAATTCATCTCATCTTGCTTTTGAGAATAATTGCATAGTTTGACTTGAATCATCTTCCATATATATAAAATTAATAATTAGATCTGTTATAGGTCACATGGAATCCCTCTCTCTCTTCCTATCTGTTTTGAGCCTTGAATCTGCCCAGGACCCTTGGGTAATCGATTACCATTACTTTGGTAACCAATTACCAAGAAGGGTGATCGATTACCATGCAAAGGTAATCGATTATCATGCGTATTCAGTCTTTTAAAATTTCGCAAACAAAACCCGCCTCAGAAACCACAAATCGAACAAAACCTCTATTTTTTTCTCTCTTCACATTGCGCATTCAGTCTTCATTGTGGTGGCTCTCTTTTTTTCTTTCTCTTCACATTGGTCTCAATCGTTTCTCTAAGGTATGAATCCCTAAACTTTTCTAAACCCTAATGCATTTGCGTTCTACTTTCCTCTCATGCATCTGTAGTCTTTTTTTCCCTTTCTTTGTTGTAGTTCATCGCACCCCAGCCATCTCCATTTACACCATCTGGGCTCATGAATGATGATCATACTTGTTTCTTCTTTTACAGATTGATTTTTTTAAAACAAAAAAAAACCAAAAGAAAAATATAATTGCATCCTCCTCATGATCGATTATGGGTGTCCCAATTTGTTCCCCTGCTATCTCATTTCTGTTCTATTATTGGCTGTGTTAATTTTTTTTTGGGTTTTCATATTATGTTATGTGTTATTTCTTTCTGTTCTGTGATATTTTTGATCTGTGTTATTTTTGTTCTATGTTATTTCTGTTCTGTTCTGTGTTTTTTTTTTGTGTTATCTGTTTTGTTCTGTTCCCTTGCCATCTCGATCCATACTATATCTATTCATTCTGAATCCATTATTCTGTTTTGTTTTTTTATCTGTATCTATCATTTTGTATCTGTATTTTTTTTGTATTTATCATTCTGCCCATTCATCGATTCTGAATGACCGTGACCGAAGACTACCGTATTTTTTCAGAATCATATTTGTGTTCATTTTGGTATGTGTTCATTTTAGTATGTGTTCATATTTCTGTATCTATCATTCTGCCCATTATGTTTCGTTGATAAGTGTTATCTCCCAT